>JAQPPZ010006809.1:0-123879 GCA_028583015.1 Wollemia nobilis
TGTCATCCAATCTTGTCGAGTCAGCTACCGTCCATGAAGGTAAAAGGTAAGATCCAAAGATCACAGTTGTAAAAACATTTTTACCCCCATTTTCTAGTAAAACCTTTTTTAACTTCCAACATTTCCTCCCTTTCCTGAACTAACGGGTGTTATTTCTATCGTTGCTAAAGTACTTGTTGCTCTAGTTCAAGTTCTAGTTGTTTAGGCATTTCCCTTTGATGGTGTACCTCCTCCTCCAAGGAAGTATCCTCCTATATTACAGTGGCCTATTGTTCTTTCTTTGTTCGAGACTTATCTGGAGTCTCCTTATGAATCAGTATTATTTTTTCCCACCTTAAAATGGTTGGTTGTACTAACCCAATGTTACTATATTATTTTAAACCTATAAAGTGTATTTTCATCTCTGTAACAACATTTAATAACAATCCATTAGCATGGAAAGTCATCCCAAAATTCTTCGACCTCTTTGTTAGTACTTCATGCATATTTTTCTGGACATAGGTACCCCAATCATACCTGATTCCTTTGGTGATAACCTCCACTTACTAAGCCATCCATATTGGCATCTCTATGGCTTGTATTTCCCTTGATATTTTAACCATCACAGTATTCATGGTGCATGACCAATATTTTCCTTTCAACTAGCTCTATTTGATTCCTCGAGTCCCTGCACTCGAGATCTTCACATTGGTCGATGATTTCACATTGGTAAGTGAAGTGATGATGTGATGTGTTTCAATAAAATCAACCAAATTCTTAACTACCTACATCCCGTATTCTGGAAATCCAAATATTTTCTTGAATGCCTCTGTTGTGACTTCTATTTTCACTAACTGCTTACCCACATTGACATAGGTAAGTCTAGTTGTAGTAGTATACGCCTAAACCATCTGTAGCAGATAATTATAGAAGAATACCTTCTGGTGTAATGGCACATGTGCTATTACAGCTACACCAACCTTATCAAACTAATTCCTCCATGGGTGGTTCTTTTTTTCTTTGTTACTCCACCACTTCTTACATGCCTCTCCTCCATGTTGTACAAATGATATACTTTTTATATCAACCTGGATCTCCTCAAGTTCACTGCTTAGATCCTCATTGAGATTTGGGTAATGTACTTCACTTCTCAAATCCCTCCTTAGGATTCTCTCTTATGACATTTCTTCATCTCAAAATATTCATGATATTCTTCTCTCGATCAACCCTCCAATACCTCTACTCTCTCCACGACCTGTATCCTCCTCTCCTCCAAGGATGAGTACCACACCAACCATGAGATTGAAAATGTCACCCTTGGTATTGCCATGGATGTGACTCTCTTTCATGTAGGGGTCATGGTGAATGTTCGACCCTATTGGCTACAATTCTTCTTAACCGATATCTAAAATATTCAACTAAAATCATTTTCCTGCCATTCCTCCAGATAGCTTGCTACTTGAACATCACCTATTTTGTAATTACAAGTGTTCTAGAAATTATACACTCTAATATAAAATGTATAGTATGCTCTTCAACTTACACTTGTATGATTTCCAAATCAACAACCACCTCCAGATCGTACAATTTTTGTAACTACTTCAAATTTTCCAATCTTTTGCAAATCATACAACTACTGCATAAAAAAATAAAAGGTTGTACCACTCCATACAATGTCCCTATCTAGATGCTCCCCTTCATTGAATTTGTACACTTTCATATGATTTTGCATGATTTTCTCAAAAATATTCAAACAACCCCAAAATTGCCTGAAATCGCACTATATTTCCCTTAGACAATACAATCTACCTTCAAATTGTACAATACATCCTTTGAAACCCATGTTCATTTAAAATTTGTATTTTTCACTTCTCCTTCATGATTTCTCATCGACCTAGTTGTCGAAATGTCCTGATGTATCTTTTTAGTACCATTCTAGAGCAATTCAATTTTTCCTCACTTGGCATAATTTATCCTCAGACACAAATTTTTTTGGCTCTAATGCAAGGTTGTACAGTCTTCTCCTTCCTTCCCTCTACCTTCTGTATTTCCTTTTTGGCCACTTTTATCATATTAGGGCTTGTAATATTATTTATCCTGTAATTTCTCTACTTTGTCTTTGATTCACAACTGCCTCGAATCATTCTTAGATGCATTCTACTGCAAACTCTCATTTTTACTTTAGATGAACTCAAAATCTGCTTTTAATGGAGTCAAAACCCTTATTTTCTTCTTCGGTTCGATTTTCTAAAATGTGAAAAGTCTCCCTGGTGCAAATTTAGAAATAGGTCATGCAAAATTATAGTTCACTAATGAATTTTTAATGCCCATGTAGTATATTTCATTTAATTTCATGCTTTCCACCTTCGTTATCCTAAACATTTTGAATTTCTCCTTGTACAGTTGTAAAATTTCTAAGGTTAGCCTTGTATTTAAATTGTTATCAAACCCTAATCACTCAATTTTTAAAATTGCACCACTTTGTATATATTTTTGTCTTGCTTACCTATATGAATTACAACTCATCACTTTCCCATGTGATTTTATATTTTTCCTATGCTTTTTTGACAACGCATCATTCCACACATGCGAACATTAAATACGATGGTTGAAAATCATACAACTGTACTTGAAATCTACACTGTATGACCTAAATAATACAACATGCTTCCTTGTACTATTTTGCATGTACTTTTTCCATTTTATTACTTGTACGATCTCCCATTTATGATTTTTTAGCTTTAAGTTTGACTTGTATGATCTATCACTTAGAGAAAATTTTCTATTTTCTCTCTCTTGAAGAGGTCGTAGTTTCCATTTTTCAACCCACTTCCTTCTTAATTACATCCTGGGGGATTTTCACAACTAAGGCATTTTTTTTTTTTTTAAACCTATTTACACTTACTGTCTTAGGAATCGCACAGTGACATTCACTTGTACGATCCCGTATGATTCTTCTCTTGGAGGTTCAACCATGACATTCTAAGTGATTGTGTTATCTGGTGCCACTTTCTCTCTAGGTTGATTCATCTCCACTTGTGATGTTACTAATTTCCTTGGCCTTCCACTACCATGTGTACAATTTGTGATGTACAATTACAAGCTAGAGTATCTCCATCTGATGTCCCTTCCTCTAATCATGTAGGTGATTGATCCCTTGGTAGTGGTGTCCTTACTACTCTACTATCATTCGAGCGACTTCGCTGCCTATCTTCTCATATTAGTTCTTGCTCCAAAATTGGCAATCAGATCCTTTTCTATCCCTAGTTTCTTTCATTTGCAAAATGCACTCTTCCTCTACCAGCAAGGCCTCTACCACACGGGTGTCTTCCCCATCCTATTCCTCTTGATAGCAGACTTTTATGTGCCAGTGGTGATTCCTCCCTTCCTTGGAGTAATCCTCTACCACCTACCACTCTTCGAGGTCCTTGTAAGATTAGTTATCATTGTCTCGATGGATACTACCTTATAGGATTAGGTAAGATCCCTCTAATTCTTGGTATACCTTGCAGATTCCTTGTCTAGTTCATACATTCTAAGGGTACATCTCCTGGCCATCTAGGTGTAGGGGGTCAAAACCTTCCTCATCCTATTACTTCTATAGTCGTAACATCACCTTGATGTTGTTCATTCTATGGTCAATTACCTCCTCTCTTTCTTGGATAAATCCTTAGGGGTCTGTGTCTATTCCTTTCTCCCATTGATTGATTATCAATAATTATCTCTACCAACTCAATGTTGGCTAGTGGAATTCTACTTTGTCTTAAACTTGGAGGCAATTTTTGTAGTGCTCTTATTCTACGATATGCATGTACTAAGTGAAATTTCCATATTCTTTCCTCGAAGTATTTTTGTGGAGATGAGGTTGCAAAGATCTCTGTATATGCATCGAAAAAATTTGTCCTAGAACTTGAGTCATTCTGATTATCTTCTCTATGTTCCACCCAATCTATTGGTAAATTCTTCAGCCTCTGCAATATCCTTACTTATCTCTATTGTCTTGTTAACTATCTATGGGCTATTATATATTCTTGTTGATCAAGGTTGGTTTGATGCTCCTGTGATCTCCCTAGTTGACATTGTGTTGTTGTACATGCTGGGGGATCACGATTATCCTAAGGATTCTAGGGTTTCCTTGGGCAATCATCATCTTCATTGCTTTCTATGCTAGGTTCCCTTACTAGGCAAAGCATTACTTCATCACTAGATTCACTCAAATATAGTCGTACATTACCTTATGATTCAAATGATGTGGTTTCTTCCTCAATGTCTCACCAAAGCATATTTGCATCTTCATTCGTCATTGGTAGATCACTTGGTGGAACTTGTGAACTTGTGCTTGCACCATTATTTCTTATACCACTCCTTTAATTTATCCCCTCATTATTCTTATATTCCCCTTCTAGTTCTTGTAGCCTAGCTATTCTTTGTTCATCCAGCCTTCGTATTGTGCTATCCAATTCTTAGATGGTTTATTTCGTCAACCTTGCATTATGACCTTGCAATGTCTGATATTCCTCTTGTAGTTGCTAAGTCTGAGATCACATTCTCTATTGTAATAGCCCTATCTAATCTAATTGAGTCAGTCCAACCAATTATTCATCAATGGTCTTGTTCCTAGCCTCTTCAGGAACTTCCATTTTAAAAGTGTCCACTCTATCCTCATATCATACTTTTAACTGTATCCTTCTTTGTCCTTTAGCTTGTTGGGATAGTTCTCTATGATCCACCCTTCATATTCCTATTTACATGGGGTGCTTCTTCTTGCCTTCCCCTATTTTTGGATAACAGTACTATATCCTGATATCCTCTCTCATTTGGAGGAATCCACTCGTCATCTTCCTTTGTTACATGTTCGGTCCCATCTGCAAATCTGAAATGCACCTACAATATTATTCTTTATCTGGGTCAAGGTGCCAAATCCTAATGTTATATGGTTGGTATTGTATCCTCATATTCTACAAATAAACATGTGAGTCACATGTCAGGATCTTCCTATGATGGACCTTGCTCAGCTTGAGTCCTCCATTGAGCTTCTGCTTGTCTTCTTCATTCAATATCTTCTAAATAAATGAATAAGCACTTTGTAAGGATTCAAATTTGAGCTATTTATAGTATCGGGTACCTCCATACCATTCAAGTTTTGCGACTTGACTACTCCATTATTCATTACTTCTACCACTTTGTAAGGACCAAGCCATAATTTTTTCAACTTACCAAGCTTGATTTCCTGCTTTCCATTAAAATTTAGAACCAAGTTACGCAAACTAAGTTCTAACTTTCTCAAGTTTTTGTCATACCATAACTTTATCCTTTTATAATCTACCTCAATCACCTATTGTGCCATAACTATTATTTTATCTAACTTTATCAGTATTTTTAGTCGCTCTTCCAAACTTTCTTGATCACCCAAGCGATGCTCCATTACGACTCTCAAATATGGTATTAAGAATTCAACTAGCACCACTGCCTCCTATTCATACATCAACTGGAAATGTGTATGCTCTATTTGAAGAACACAAGATTATACTGAGAGGGGGGGTGAACAGTATAAGACCACTTTTTCAATTTGCTCTAAAAACAACTTTCAAAACAGTATAATGCAGTGTATAGATAACAGTAAAAATAGCAGTAATCAAAATAATGCACAACACACCATCCACAAAGTGACATAACAATTTATGTGGTTCACCCAAGGTGGGCTACTCCACGGATAAAACTTTCCTCTAAAAGTTATATCAAAGTCCTCTGGGAATCCTTCCCGATTACAATGTTTATGAGCCTCAACTCAAAGAAGATACCTTCCCCTAATTCTACTTTGGTTTGTGATCCTCTAGAAGACCTCTACCTCCTCTACCCTTAGCAAGTGGAACTCTATCCACAGAAGACACCTGTCTTCCCTGCTCTGGCTGGAGATCTCTGTCCTCAACTCTGTCACTACAAAGCTGGTCCTCAAATATGCACTAAACACAGTCCTTCGATCTAGCACAAATATGTCCTCTTCCTTTATTTTTTTCTATTACAGCCACACTTGGTTGAAACCAACTTTTCACTGTATGTGCTTACACAACAACACTCGATCAACTTATGCACTTCTTGCGAAAACACTACAACATAGTCTTCGCACACTCTTCGCAAATACAGTAGCATAGTCTTCGCAAATACAGCAGCACTGTCTTCACAACCTCTGTGCAAACACAGTAGCACAGTAGTTGCACACTCCATGCAAACACAGTAGCATAGTAGTCGTACACTCCATGCAAACACAGTAGTCGATTACACTTATGCACTTCTATGATCAAACTTCTCCTTGCACTTTATCTACACAATTCGCACTTCAAATGCACACAATGATCGATGCCAAACTCTTCAACCATTCCCCCTTTTATACTCATAATCTCAAGATTGGAATCTTGGTCTGAGTCAGCTGATTAGCCTTCAACCACATTGGCTACAAAAGCCTATGCTGTGTCGACCTAGATTTAACTCTGTCGGCTTCACTGCCTCCCTGTAGCTTCTGGCGTGAAACTTCAACATGTCATGATATCATGATATTTTTACAGCTGTATGCATTATTTTTCCTGTTGTCATGAAATCGTGACACTACAGCCTTTGTCGACCTCCTTTCTACTTATGTCATGAAATCGCGACACTTCCTGTCTTTGCTGACATCATCTTCTCTTCTGTCATAAAATCGTGACCCTTCTGTCTTCATGCCCTTCCTCTCAACTTTTGTCATGAAATCGTGACACTTTCTACTTCTACTGACATCATCTTCTCTTCTATCATGAAATCATGACCCTTCTATCTTCATGCCCTTCCTTTCAGTTGTTGTCGTGAAATCACGATACTTTCTGCTTCTGCTGACATCATCTTCTCTTCTGTCATGAAATCGTGACCCTTCTGTCTTCATGCCCTTCCTCTCAGCTTCTATCGCAAAATCGTGACACTTTTGATTTTTGCTAATGTCATCTTTACTCTATCACAAAATCATGACACCATCTCCAACTGCAAGTTGCCATCTCAACCTGTCATGAAATCATGACGCTTTTGGCTTTCGAACGCTTTCTCCATTGCCTATCGCAAAATCATGACGCTGCTCCTTTCAGACTCTTTTCATTGCTGCATGTCGTGAAATTGTGACGCTTCTCATTTCAAGATTTTTAGCATGTTGTGAAATCGCGATAGTCCTCACCTCGACCTCTGCAGCATGTCACGAAATCATGACAGTTCCTGAATCACTTTCTCTCTCTTTGATCTTGTCGTGAAATCGCGACAGCTTACACTGCGGACTCTTTCTTCTGCACCATGTCGCAAAATCATGACATTTTTCTATCCGTACAGTCTCCTTTGTAGAATGTCATGAAATCATGACACTTTTCTTTCTCTGCCTTCCTGCACTGTTCAAGTCACGAAAATGCGACATGTCACAAAATCACGACAGTTTTGCCTGCTTTGACTCTACCTTCCCACATGTCGTGAAATCACGACACATTTGCCCAAACTTTATCTCACCTCAAACATGTCACAAAATCGTGACAGTTTTGCCAACGCTTTCTCTCTCCTAAAACATGTCACGAAATCACGACAGTTTTTCTAGCCACCTGCATACTTTTTCTAACTTATATTTTTCTTGATCTTTTGCAACTAGGCTACCCTGATCTTCTTGTAAACTCACTGTCCATATGAAACCTTCATCAAAACACATTCTTTGACATAAAACCAAATTGCTTCAAGACCTCTTTGACATCAATGACAACATCTACACTTAGAGCAAGTGCAATGTACCCAAGGTACCAAAAATTGCCAACAATCTCCCCCTTTGTCATTAATTGCAACCCTTAACTGAAAAACACTACTCATGAGCCAAAACTGAAAAAAACTGAGAATCTGCAATGAAGTTTTTGCTCCCCCTAACTTGAAGCTTCCTTCTTCACTTGAAGCTCTCCCCCTTACTCATATCTCTCCCCCTTTTTCATCAATGGCAAAGGGTCACCTTTGGGGCTTGGGACTAAGAATGAGCTTCTTAGCTTAGTCCCTCCCCCACCTCCTGATGAGGTGATTTAAAACAAGGGTGGGAGTGAAACTCCCATTAGGCACTCATCATCATCAATGTCTACAATTTCTTTGTCGGGCCTTTTCTTGAACTCTTTGTCAGTGTTTCTATCCTTGTCACTTTTCTTGTTCTTGTTCTCATCTCTTTTCTTGTCCATACCTTGATCCTTGGACCTGTTTATACCACTGTTCCTATTCTTGTACCTTGGAAGATCAGCTCTGCACTGTCTAGCTGTGTGACCTACATTGTTGCACTTATAGCAAGTAACAATATTATTTCTTTCGGGCATAGCTGTTCTTTGAATCCGCCTGTTCTGACTAACCTAGTTCTTGTTATTTGCTTTGCAAAAAATTGTCTTGTGCCCGAACTGATTACAAGAGTAGCAATACCCTTGAAATAAATTATGGCCCCTAAAATTGTCATTTATCTTCCTTACTTGAGTCATGCACTGCGAAGCCATGTGGCCAAATTTGTGACACGTAAAACATCTATCATGAAATATTCTTCTGTTTGACCTCTTGGGTCTCGAAAACTTCTTTTTCACATTCAAAATTCTATTTTCTATTTCTACGCATTTATCACTCATGGACTCTTTCTCTGAAAAACTCTTTTCATCAAAACTCTCTTCTTTCTGAAATCTCTTCCTTGATTCCCCAACCTATTTTTTGTGTGGTTTAACAAAACCAAGACCTATTTTATCTGATGGATTTCTTTGACTTTGGATGAGAGACTTAACCCTTTTGGAGCTATCTTGAAACCTATACAGCTTATCCTTGTATTCTTTATTTTCCTCTTTCATGGCAGCCATTTTCTGTTCTAATTCACTATACTCAAGCATCTTAGATTCTAACTCATTCTTGAGTTCTTGTGTCTTAGCCATAGAGATGTCAAGACTTTCTATGAGTTCATCTCTCTCCATACAACATTCATCTAATTTATCCTTGAGTCTAGCATTCTTCGTTCTTTCCTTTTTCAAAACACTAAGAGCATTAGTAAATTCACATTCAAGATCCTCTATTTTATTGCATTTTGAATCATCAAGGCCTTTTTCAGATTTCTTATCACTAGAGGTGCTACCCTTTTAAAAAACCATACAAGCATCTTCCTTATCATTTTTTGAAGCATCCTCATACATACTAGCAACCAATTTATTATTTGTGCAATCATCCTCAAGGTGCCCAAAATTTCCACATCTAAAACATTTCATGACAATGAATTTTTTTTTCGGTTCTTCCTCTTTTTCTGAAATGAACAGCATCTCATTTTCATCATCACTAGAAGAACTTTCACTATCACTGCTAGAACACTTACTTGCTTTGTCTAGGTAGAAGCTCTTCTTATTCTTGTGTGAATGCCTCTTTCCTTGATTGCTGTGCTCATATTTGTTCTTTTTATAATACCTTTGTTTTTCAGAATCCTTGCTCTTAACATCCTGTATATCTTCATCACTTTCATTCTTGGAAACAGTACAGTTAGTAGCATAATGACCAAACTTTCCACAATTGAAACATCTTATGTTTTTCTTGCTTTTGTGTTTTCTAGAGAACTTGCCTTTCTTGCTATAATATGCCTCTTCATCACTAGAAGACTCATCACTCTCTTGAATCTGTTTGCCCTTTGATTTCTTGGTAGCTTTGAAAGCTACCTCTTTCTTGACATCAACTTTCACTTGAGTTCTCAGCTCAAATGCTGCAAGAATACTATGGAGCTCATCCTTTTTCAATTTATCTAAATCTTTAGCTTCCTCAATAGCAGAATTTTTTTCACTAAATCTATTAGGAAGAGATCTTAGAATCTTATCAGACACATCATTTTTAGCAACCTCAAGACCAAGGTCT
The DNA here is from genome assembly GCA_028583015.1 of Wollemia nobilis. Taxonomy (NCBI): domain Eukaryota; kingdom Viridiplantae; phylum Streptophyta; class Pinopsida; order Araucariales; family Araucariaceae; genus Wollemia; species Wollemia nobilis. Next base: position 9,874 of record JAQPPZ010006809.1, read on the forward strand.
TTCATGGAGTTAACAACCTCATCCATACGAAGCATGTAGTCAATAATATTTTCATCATAATTCATTTTGAGTTGTTCAAAAATATCTTTAAAATGTCTCAATTTGGCCTTTTGGACATTTGCATCATTTGTATGAACCACCTGCAATTGTTTCCACATTTCACTAGCTGTCTTGCAATGAATAACTTTGGTGAGATCTGCTTTCTGTAAGCCTCTCAAGATTGCATTCATGGCTTTTGAATTACTGTGAAGCATGAGCCTGTCTTCTTTGGTATAAGGACCATGTTCAAGAATAGTGTATTCGTCTTCAATCACTTCCCATACCTCATTACCAAGTGCCATTAGATAAAATCTCATTCTTGCACTCCATAGACCGAAATCTGATCCATCAAGAATAAGTGCTACATTGCCACCTAAAAAATCCATTGTGTTCTTAACAAGTTCTTACTTTTGGCTGTTAAACCTTACTGAAGGAACCTGCTCTGATACCAATTGAAGAACACAAGCTTATACTGAGAGGGGGGGTGAACAGTATAAGACCACTTTTTCAATTTGCTTTAAAAACAACTTTCAAAATAGTATAATGCAGTGTATAGATAGCAGTAAAAACAACAGTAATCAAAATAATTCACAACACACCATCCACAAAGTGACACAACAATTTATGTGGTTCACCCAAGGTGGGCTACTCCACAGACAAAACTTTCCTCTAAAAGTTATATCAAAGTCCTCTAGGAATCCTTCCCGATTAAAATGTTTATGAGCCTCAACTCAAAGGAGATACCTTCTCCTAATTCTACTTTAGCTGGTGATCCTCTAGAAGACCTCTACCTCCTCTGCCCTTAGCAAGTGGAACTCTATCCATAGAAGACACCTGTCTTCCCTGCTCTGGCTGGAGATCTCTATCCTCAACTCTGTCACCGCAAAGCTGGTCCCCAAATATGCACTAAACACAGTCCTTCTGTCTAGCACAAATCTGTCCTCTTTCTCTATTCTTTTTTGTTACAATCACACTTGGTTGAAACCAACTTTTCACTGTATGCGCTTACACAACAGCACTCGATCAACTTATGCACTTCTTGTGAAAACACTGCATCACAGTCTTCGCACACTCTTCGCACACTCTTCGTAAATATAGCAGCACAGTCTTCACAAATATAGTAGCATTGTCTTCACAACCTTTGTGCAAACACAGTAGCACAGTAGTCGCACACTTCATGCAAAAATAGTAGCATAGTAGTTGCACACTCTGTGCAAACACAACAGTCAATTACACTTATGCACTTCTGTGATAGAACTTCTCCCCGCACTCTATCTATGCAATTCACACTTCGAATGCACACAATGATCGATGCCAAACTCTTCAAGCATTCCCCCTTTTATACTCACAATCTCAAGATTGGAATCTTGGTCTGAGTCAGCTGATTAACCTTCAACCACGTCGACTGCAAAACCCTACGCTGTGTCGGCCTAGATTTAACTATATTGGCTTCACTGCCTCCCTGTAGCTTTTGGTGCAAAACTTCAACATGTCATGATATCACGATATTTTTACAATCGTATGCCTTATTTTGCTTGTTGTCACAAAATCGTGACACTACAGCCTTTGTCGACCTCCTTTCTGCTTATGTCACGAAATCATGACACTTCCTGTCTTTACTGACGTCATCTTCTCTTCTGTCACGAAATCGTGACCCTTATGTCTTCATGCCCTTCCTTTCAGCTTCTATCATGAAATCATGACACTTTTTGCTTTTGCTGATGTCATCTTCTCTTCTGTCGTGAAATCGTGACCCTTTTGTCTTCATGCCCTTCCTTTCAGCTTTTGTCACGAAATTGTGACACTTTATGCTTTTGCTGATGTCATCTTCTCTTCTGTTGTGAAATCGTGACCCTTCTGTCTTCATGCCCTTCCTCTCAGATTCTGTCATGAAATCGTGACACTTTTGATTTTTGTTGGTGTCATGAAATCATGACACCATCTCCAACTGCAAGCTGCCATCTCAACCTGTTGTAAAATCATGACGCCTCTGGCTTTCAAACGCTTTCTCCACTACCTATCACAAAATCATGACACTGCTCCTTTCAGAATCTTTTCATTGTTGCATGTCATGAAATCGTGATGCTTCTCATTTCAAGATTTTTAGCATGTCACAAAATTGCGACAGTCCTCACCTCGACCTCTGCAGCATGTCACAAAATCACGACAGTTCCTGAATCACTTTCTCTCTCTTCAATCTTGTCACGAAATCGTGACAGCTTACACTGCGGACTCTTTCTTCTGCACCATGTCGCAAAATCGTCACATTTTTCTATCCGTACAGTCTCCTTTGCAGAATGTCATGAAATCATGACACTTTTCTTTCTCTGCCTTCTTGCACTGTTCGAGTCGCAAAAATGCGACATGTCGCAAAATCATGACAATTTTGCCTGCTTCGACTCTGCCTTCTTGCATGTCACGAAATCGTGACACATTTGCCCAAATTTTCTCTCTCCTCAAATATGTCACGAAATCATGACAGTTTTGCCAATGCTTTCTCTCTCCTAAAACATGTCACGAAATCACGACAGTTTTTCTAGCTGGTTGCATACTTTTTCTAACTTATCTTTTTCTTGATCTTTTGCAACTGGGCTACCCTGATCTTCTTGGAAACTCACTGTCCATCTGAAACCTTCATCAAAACACATTCTTTGACATCAAACCAAATTGCTTTAAGACCTCTTTGACATCAATGACAACATCTACACTTAGAGCAAGTGCAATGTACCCAAGGTACCCAAAATTGCCAACACTATTTTTGGTTTAAAATTTGTTCTATATACCCACAAAATAGATGGTAGCCTTTCCTCCTAATTTGTTCCTTCAATTCCATAGGTTTTATACAAATTAGATACCAGGACTTTGTTTGTTGCTTTTGCATGCCAATTTGTGCTGGGATAGTATGGACTAGAAAATGAGTGTAAAAACCTAAATTTCATTGTTAGTATCTTAATGATTTCATTAACAAAGTGTCATCCTCAGTCACTCATGATCTGTAACAGAATACCAAATCTTGTAATTATTTGCTCGTACAAGAATCTTCTTGTACTTTTAGTTGAGTTGTCAGGTAATGCTCTCACTTTTACCCACTTTGTAAAATATTCTATTGCTACTACAATTTACCTACAATTCCTTCTACAATGTCTTTAATGGTTTGACAAAGTACAATACCCATATTGTAAATAATTCCTAGCGTTATGATGGATGCAATGGAATAAAGTCCCTCTTTACTGGCTTCACTATCCTTTGACAAGTGTCGCATTCTTTCACATACTCTTTTGTATCATTATACAGTGTGGGCCATCATAATACTACTAATAATATTTTCCTAGCGGTCACATCTAGTCCCATGTGCCCTCCTACTAAGCCTTCATGAGCTTCTTTCAATACCAATTTGACTTCTTCCATCATCACACATCTTCGTAAAACACCATCGCTTCCCATATTATACAATAATCTTGTTATCATTTGGAAGAGTTTTGACTTCATAATCACTTTCTTTTTCTCATTTTTCGTGATCTCTTGTGGAAAATCTCCTATGGAAAGGTACTAACAAATCAATTTTTACCATAGCAGAACAACACTAATGGAAAATAATTGCACATCAAAAAATTCATCTGGAACCCCTGTTCCTGCAAGCTCTCCTAATCATATCTGAGATAGCTTGTTTGCAATTACATGATTCTTACCAGGTCACACTACTACTTGTAATATGAACTCATGTAGGGTGACGAGCCACCTACTGACCCATCCTTGTATCATTAGTTTTTTTATCAAGTACAACAGGGTTTGGTGATCTACATAAAAACCAAAGGGATTTGCCAGTAGGTAATACCTAAAATTTTGTACTACATATACCATACCCAAAGCTTCTATTTTTGTTGTACTATAATTTCTCTCCACCCTTGACAATAGGCAACTAGAAAATAAAATAGGCTGATCCAGCCTGAAATGTCCTTCTTATGCCAAAGCACATCCAATTATAAAATTTTAAGCATCAATATGGACATGGAATTCCTTATCCCAATTTAGGAACACCAAGATCAGGCTACTGAAAAGCTTGGCCTTCAACTACTCAAAGGCTCCTTGATGCTTATCTGTCCATCTGAAAGGAATATTATTATTCGTCAATGAATCCAATGGATAAGATACATGTGCATAATTCCTGAAAAACCTTGATAATATCGCATCAATCCAAGGAAGGTTTTATGTGAACTCACATCAAATGGTTCTTCCATGTGTTATATCACACGAATCTTATCAGGATATGTTTTTAATCCTTCATTGCACACTATGTGTCCTAACAATTTTCCATATGGTACCATCAAGTAACACTTCCTAGGGTTTAATGAGATTTGTGTATTCCTGCACCTACTCATGCATTCACTAAGAGCAGGAAGATGCTCCTTGATCTTCCCATTAATGGACCAATCATCCAAAAATGCTTTGAAGTTCCATGTCATCAACTAATCAAATATATACAATATGAAGCACTGAAATGTAGCTGGGGCATTACAGAGCCCGAATAGCATTTGATTGTATGTATAGATTACATTCTCCACAATAAATGTATTATGTGGTCTTCATATTATCCTCCTCGGCTATACTTATTTTATTGTAACCTGAAATCCATCCAAAAATGAATAGATCTCGTGTCCTATGACTTCCCCTAGGATGGAATCTATGAAGGTAATAGGGAAGGGCTACTTAATATTTACTATGTTTAGACTCCTAAAGTCCACACATATTCTGATTTTGTCCACTTCCTTCTTCAAGGTGACCACAATAGGTGATATCCACTCACTAGTCATCACCCTAAAGATGATTCATGCCTCCAACATCTTCTCTATATCTACATTTACTAATGCAACATATTTTGGGTTTATTCTATATGATATATGCCTTATGGGTTGTGCTTATGGAATTAGTGTAATCTTGTGGACACATAACTCAGGTGGTACTCCCTTGAAGTTCTTGTATGTCCATGCAAAGACATCCTTATATTCCAAGAATATCTTAAAAGTTGATGCTTTCAATACAGGGTTCCAATCATCACCAAAATGAATCATCCTAGGTTCATCCTTCATCCCTATATTGATATCCACTATCTTAGGCCCTTCATATTTGATATTCTTTGGCTCACTGGCTACTTTCTCCATATTATTTGGGTGTGTTGGTCTTGCATCAATTTATGCATCTCCTATTGTATACTCTGAAAAACACTTTGGAAATGTCCATTTCTCTTTCACCTCCTTTTTAGGTTTCTGGATGACTTTGGTTTTGTCTTGCTTTTCCTTGATCTCCTCTGAGTCAATATAGAGGTAGTTTTACTGAAAAATTTCATACTCCTCCATTTATCAATGAAGAAGTCCGCTATAATATCTATCTTCATCTTCACTACATTCATCTAGGTATAGCATTCCTTCTCCGTCTGGTTCATATCCTTCATCTCCTAAGGAATTTTCTTATTCATCGATCGTGGCTACATCCTCACTGACCTTTTGATTAGTTATATTAATAATATGTTTATGTTGTCCCTTCTTGAAAGTGATCAAGTTCTTTCCCCAGTTGTGATTAAATTTGGCTACACATAGCCATACTCTTCCTAATAGAGCATCGTATGCAAGCTTCTACATAGTAATCACAATGAATCCAAGACAAAATATTGGTCAAATATCACCACTTGTTGTGCTATCAATAATCCCTTTGTCTCGATGCCATACTGATCAACACCATATAATCAAAAGCTCAGTGCCCATAGATATGGAGCACCTAGTTCTAGCTAGGTCCTTTTAGGTAGCACATTGACACTGGATCCTCCGTCCACAATAACTTGTGTCAATTTGTACCCTAGGATATCCATATGAACTAATGCATATTTCTTTCCTACATCAATCATCAATATATTAGGATCCATGAATTGGTATTTCTATTTATTTTCTTGAATTAGTTGACTCTACACTTCCATCACCTTATGCAGTTGTATATCTTCCACCATATTTTTTTGTAATTATGGGATAGCTTCCAATAGGTTAGCCACTTTAATTTCTATTGTGGTGTTCAAAACCTGTGTTGCCAAACTTTGCACAATCAACTTATGTTCTGATGGATTTTTTAGTTCCTTTTCTTTTGCTAACTTCACTTATTTAGCCTTTTGTACTTCATATTGTAGTATTTTATTTTCTACTTGTCAACGTTGCTTCTTCTTTTCTAGCTCTAGATACTTATACTTTTTAGCCTGATTCCTTGTCATGGCTAAAACTTCATGGGTTTCCTATTTAAATTGAGGAACCTCGATATCTAAATAATTTATATTTTACAAGTTACATGAACTCGTCTACTTGGGATAATTTACTTCCTTGTGGTTACCCGAACCACACCACCTACATATATGTGTAGTGTTTGCTTGTTGCATTTCCTATATCTGAGATGGACAATTTTTTACAATATGCCCCCACTCTTGGAAATTGTGACATTGTATGATCATCCTACCTTCTGAATCATACTGCAAATGACTTTGTCCTCCTTGTTCATTGCCCTAGTTTGACCTTCCACCTCACCAGCTATTTCTATAACCGCCACTTGTTGCTTGTTGCCCATTTCCTAGGGTCTTTGATTTATCTTCCTACTCTTGGATTTTTAGGACTTGTGGATGTACTCTTGCATTATACAGACATAAAATCACCTCATGTCCCATCACATTACAAATATGATAGTAATAATTCCATGGACACTTTACAATTATGTGGCCTTTAGTTTTGCATCCTATGCACAAAATATCATTCCTATCAGGCTTACTTATTTGTTCTTTCATGATCTTATCAAACTCCTGATGAAATGATGCTACTATCCTCTATATAGTGTCATCTTCTCCACTATCTGAATCATTGGACTTGGGATGAGATAAAATTCTTGTGTACATTTTTTTTTATTCACTTTCAAAATTATTTCCATGCTTTATAGGTTCCTCATATATTTTGGATGGTACATGCCTTCATATTTTTCTTATATTTCAATAGAAATCCATATACAAACCATCACTTCACCAATACATCTACCAAAGGCATATGCATCTTATCTACTAACTTCTTTAGTCTGTGATTGTATAATTTTACATATTCATCAGGATTTTGCTTCATTGTACAAAGTTTCATAATAATATATCCATAATCCTTCAAAGGGAAAAATTCCTCAATGAATTTCTCCTTCACTTGATTCCAAGTCCAAAAATCTCATGTATTTTCCCTTTTCATATACCAATCCATTGACAATCCTATAAAGGTAGTAGGAAATAAAATTACCCAATCATCTGGCCAGTCTACACCATTTGCCCTCCAAATGGTTATACAGGTTATGATATGTCTTGTGGGGTCTTCTTGACCCTCAGCTATAAAATGTGGACATATCTACTTGGTTGCCTTATTAGCCATCTTCGGAGAATCATCCTCATCACTTAAGGTATCCCATGGAATCTTTGTCCGATTCCTCCTTGGCAGTTTTTTACTGTAGTCATCATTATATTTTTCTATTTGAGGTATCATATTTTGTTCCACAAGTCATTGACCAAACTCACGTGCATCTTCACTCTGTGACTTCCTTCGCTGATATGAGAGATATGGTCTTGGTCCTTCTTCCTGAGACCTCGCGCCTTATTGCCCTAGTGATTTAATGTCATCCTCTACACTCCATTGCAACCCTTCCATAAATTTCTTAGGTATCACCATCCACTCTCCTTCCTCATGCATTGCTTCTATGTCAAATCGCTCCTCTACACTAGGTGGTTTTGGTACCTCCTCTTCTATCTCTATCAACACCTTAAAATATCCTTCTTAAGATGCCTAAACTTGCTCTATTTCTATTTCATGTGTACTATGGTCTGATTTACTTGCATTATCCATTTGAGAAATTATTTTACTCCTTCTATACTATATTTTTCTCTTGTACTTCCCATCTCCTACGTCTTTGCACAATAGTATTTGTCATTCACCTCCAATTTTATAGTATTCTTACTTGTCAATTTGACCCATTTTAATAAAAATGTCAAATTCAATAAGGTAATGTAGCATAGGGTTGCATTATTCCTAGTGAGGATGTGGTTTTTAAGGGCTTATAATTATAAATTTACTATTCCCAGTCAATGGAAAAAATTATACAATTGTACAGTCTTTACAACTATCAATTTGCGACAACAGAACAACTTGTACAGAACCTAAATTGTACTATTGTACGATCCCAAATTGTACAATTATGAAGCTTGTATTACTTCACACTCAGTCAATATTTTATATTCAGTTTTACAAGTTGTCATACATAGTTTTGTAACTAAACTGTTTGATTTCCCAATGCCACCAAATCGAGTAAATTTACTTCAATCACATAAACTACCAAATCGGGTAAGTTCCTTCTATACGATTTGTAAGAGCTATGGTGTACGATTTGTATGAAAATAAAGTACATCCAAGTATAAAATTGGATATTATCCTAGATAAATCTCTCTCAGATAAGTTTTGTAAGGATTTAATTTGGCAATCAATCCTATTTCTACCAACATGCAAGTTACTTTATCAGGATTTGAGAGAGTTCTATATCCAATGGCACATGCAAAAATCATACAATAGCCCTCAATACATATTTATTGATATCATCATCATCACATATCATCCATAAGGTTCACAAAAATTATGGTTTAATCCAATTCCTCCATATCAATGCATTAAGTAGCAATAACAACAAAAAAGTACATACAATAGAGATAAACTGTAAAATACTATTCTACCATTCTAGGATCATATAGTGCATGAGAGAAACTATAAATTGTGATTATTCTTCATTACTACTCAGAAATTTCATACAATTACTGAAAGAGATTCAACATTTATAGATATGCATCAATACTTCATTCTAGAATATATCCAAAACTCCTAGCATTCCCAGACTAACCAGACTATAAAAAATGAAAAAGGGAGGGCTTATATAATGTTACCCAAGCTATTCCAAAGTGGATCCTGAGGAAATTCATTATTCATAACTACCCATGCATAACAAAATGCATAATTATAACTTTTACTAAGTCTAAACACCTTATTTATCAAATTCATGCGCAATTACAACTTAAATTGCATTTCTCGTGCATTTAATTTTATTTCATTGCACATTGTATAGTTTGTGCATTAGGTCGTATGGTTTTCCTCCTAGTTTTACAGTTTACTCCTACCTGTATAGTTTACAAAACTTATCAAAATTTTCAAACTGGGAAAATCCTTTTGTCACTTCATCTTTTGGGAGGTGGATTTTTTGCCTACATCGTTTACCACCCTAAAAATATAGGGTAGAATTTTAGTGCACCAAGTAGACACCCATGGGCATTTGAGTGCACAAAAATAAGCTATAAGAATTTTGCAGAGGTAAAATTGGACTCATTCTTGCATTTAAGCGTTTCAAAACAACATTTATGGAGTAAATGAGTGATGGCGATGAAGGGAGTGGATGCAATAATAGATGAGGAGGTGCAGGTGGCTAAGGTAAGTGCCCTTGGAACTCTTGTTTATATTTTTATAACATTTTAATTTTGCAATGAATGTGATTTTAATGCATTTGCTATTGCATTTGGCTACAATTGGTGATCTCGAAAGCTCGACATTGATTCTCACCCATCATTCAAAGGGTGAAAGAGGCCTTGTGAAAGGTCGATTGGGAGAAGTTGGAGGGGACGATATTTGTGGAGGTGGCATAAATAGAGGTGGTGAGGGTATATGAGGGGTATCTCTTCAACTTAGGGGAGAAGTGGGATCCAGATAGGGGAACCTTCCAATTCTCAACCCGGGTAGATGATAATGACACTAGAATATGTATATCACATCTTCTGAGTGCTAGAAGAGGGGTTATGTGTCTAAGTTGGGTACAATAAGAAGTATGATATGAGTCAGATTTTTAGAGATGGATGAAAATATGTGAACATTTTATGTGGAGGGATAAGGTATTTTACTATGTATGCAACAAAGGAGTTGGAGGCATTGCCTACCTTGATCATGTTTCTATTGGTCAATATATTGGTGCCTAACATCACCGATTATTAGTTCCCATGGAATATGATAATGCTAGTGTACGACATGATTTATGAACCTCAAGAGTATGCCTAAGCACCTGCTCTACTGGATCAAATGTATATGGAGTTGTATGAGATTATGAGACAAAATAAGGAGTTGGGTTGTAGTGTGCTACTATAGTGTTGGGGTTGGGAGCACTTTAGTGTGGCTCATCCTATGGGCCTGCCTTACGAAGAGTGGGATAGGGATCAACCCTATGATTTAAGGTGGTGGGTAGTTGAGGAGGTTCAACTGAGTTGTTTGGGTGATAGTATCTAGGAGTGCATGGATCTATGGGCAGGGCTGACACCTGATCAAGTGTGTTGGAGGCCATGGAAAGAGACTAGTTGGTCTACTGATGGATAACAATTATGGATGGTCCAGTAGGCTAGATGGATGTTTAGGTAGCATGGGAGTGAGGTGGAGCTAGTCCAATTATCATGGGTGTTGTCATAGTTTAGGCTAAGGTAGTGGGTACCTATGACTCCTATGCTATATAGGTATTGATCAAATGAGTTAAGCCTACTATGAGGATGATGAGGAGATATATCTCCTTGATGTGGATGATGTCAATACCACAATGGAGTATGATGTATGGTTTTCTTCACAACCACCATAGGTACCAATTTAGGTGTTCAATGAGGGCAACAAATATGAAGAGGAGTCCATAGAGGAGATCAATGAGACTCCCCAATGTTAGAGACATAATTGATCTAGCAACCAAGTGAGGTGATCAAGAGATGTAGTAGAGAAACCTCTATATATTTGAGGTAATGATGGTGGTAGGGATGATATAGAGGAGGTTATGAAGAGACCTCTAGGTTGGAGTGAGGAGGAGTGGGCTAGGCTTGAGGTAGAGTGGGACCAAATCTAGCAGATGGTAGTAGAACAAGAGGTAGTGATAGTATCTCAGGAAGCTGAGAATGCTCAGCTATGGATAGAGCTAGAGGTATGGGTGGCAATAGGTGAAGGAGCGAATATGATAGCAAGTTTCCAGGAAAATCTAGCATAGAGAGACTCTCATTAGAGGCATGATGTACTACACCTTTGATCTTGGGAGACCTATATCTATGATTTAGAGTATCTACTTATGTGGCACCATATTGGGAAATTAGATCAACCCTCTTTATCCATAGCAGGTTCTTCTAGGTGTAGTGACTCTAGGTATAGTATCTCTAGATCTATGACTCCATCAGGGTCATAGGGATCTACCTACGGGTGTTACCTAGTGCTTAGCTACACTTTTTTTATATGATACTTGGTGCTCAATTGTATATAGATAAGAAAATAAAAAACATAGATCATATTTATAAGGTATTTAAAATAAGAAACACTTTGGGGGTCCAAACATGATCATCATTTTGTAAAGCAAAAATCAACAACACCATGGTAACAATAAAAATATTAAACACAAAAGATATTGCATAATGAAGAGATGATATTTTATTAATATGGTGGGAGTCTTGATCTCCAATGTTACAATATAATGTGCATTGGTTGAATAAGTAACAATCCAAGGGTTTTGAAAACCCTTGTTCACAAAGAATATTTAGCGTATTTTGTATTGTATTTCAATTCAAACAAGTTGTGGGTGGGTTTGAGTATCCATATGGGACCGCCCTAGCTGCAAAAACCTTCAAAGATATGATATATGTACCTACAGATAGATCAACAATACCAAACAGGTCAATAGCATATGTGAGGGCTCCATTGTGTGAGACCCTCTATAAAAGATAAATATACAAACCCTAGTGCTTTAAATGATGAAAAGTAGGCTAAGTACATAAATTGTAAGATATGTTAAAATATTACAAACCATTTACCTTGTCAAAGATACCTGATTTTTTTGATCCACACTTTCTATTTCTTTTATTTGATGTTGTACGAATACCCATAAGTGTTCGAGGGTTTGTTAGAAACAAACTAGAAATCTAGGAAATGCCTTGGAGCATCTTGGAAGGGATATAAATTCCCTATAGTGTTCCTAGAATGCTCAACAAATTTCAAGGAATACTTGACAATGTTCAAGGGTTTCTATGGAGGGTACTACAAAACTAGATTTAGTTCGTAGGAGATTTGGGTGATGGAACGTAGGATGCAGAGGCAACGAAGGGATAATATGATAACAAGATGTTAGGATTTTTGATGGGAAGGGATGACCTTAAAAAATTAAATGATGTCTTAACTCACTACTTAATTGCTTAATCACTTAACCTCTTTCATGAGAATGAATTAATTTTTATAATATGCTTTTCAACATGCTAGGGTTTCGACGACACCAATAGGTGGTCGAGATTAAATCATGATGAAGGGCTAAGATTGAGTCTTTGAAATGTGACATGGATCAAATCAAGTGGATGGTTGAGATTAAGTCATGATGAATGGCTATGATTTATTCATATATAAATATATATTTATATTATATATATATATATATATATAATGGACGGATGTGATTGGATGATGTGTATATGACAAATGGCTAGGATATGGTGTCTATAGATTCTCCTTCTTGTATTGTGTTGCATGAAACACAATGCAATGTAAAAACAAGAGACACCTAGTTTGGTGAAGTAGTTTTTCTTCCCTAGAGTGCAAGAAGATCCTGAAGACAAAAAAAAAGAATGTGGGTGTAGCTTACCCCCTCAATTGGTGAATGAGTGAAGAATGAATCTCACAAGACAATTGATAGAATTGTGGGTGATGATGTGGGGGTAAATGTGGGTGAATTATGTATTCTATTTTTCCCCAAAATATGCAATGGGGTTTTTGGAAATGTGGTTGATTCGAAAGATGTAAATGTTAGGAAAGTGACATATATGATTATGCAATGATTAATTATGTTCTTTCCCCAACGAAAAAGGGATTTTTTCCAATTGTGTGTAGGTGTGGTGTGATGTAAATGACTGTATCCTGATTTGGGAAATCAAGATTAAATTTGGCTGTCCTAGGTTTGGGGTGGTCCTATACTGTTGAAGAATATGCCTTATAAAATCATTTAAATGTAAGGTGATGAAAATGAAAGATGTCATAGAGGAATGTGATTGTAATAGTGACTATTTTGAAATACATTCAATAAAAAACAATCATCCTATTGTATCCATATCCTCGATGAATGTCAATTTAGAACAGATGATGTAGTAAAAATGTGTCCATGTTTCAAGCCCCATGGACAAGGCCACCAATGATAGATTTTTATCAAATTAATCTAGGCATAGTCTCACTAAAAAAATGATGGACCAAATGGATTTTTATTTTGACCAAGAGGATGCTAGATGATGATATGGATAAGCATCCTTATGGTGATCTACCCATCCTACCGAATTATGTTAGGGTACAATAAGCTAGTATATTGCATTACACTAGTGTAGTAGATTATTACATTTAATTTGTACTAATTACCATATAGATATTTACTATTTTAAATATCTTATGGTATATACATTAAATCCTAAATATCCTAGGTTATCAAATCCTAACCTAACTCTACTTCTCCTACAACGAGTTTTTTAGTGTGGGTTAAGGAGATTAATTTTGGCATACTATTTTATTTTCTATTTAAAATTAGCCTTTATGCTAATGTTTTTTGAATGAATATTTTTAGTTTCGCTCAATTTATTTTATTCATTTTATCACATTGGCATCAAAGTGGTGCCATTTGGTAGCCATCGAACCCAACTCGATAGGCAAGCTAGATGGTAGGAGAAACAAGCGGCCCATCCTTGGATAGGTCAAATCACCCTATTATGGCCTAGCCCAAGGTAGGATCGATCAGTAGCGATCGATCACCAAGGCAATCGATGACGATCGACCGCCTGCAAGGCTTGTAGGGATTGCAAGGCCCATAATCCTATGGCCAACTTTGGCCAATCGAGACTAAGCCCACCCCGTAGACTAGCCAGCAAGATCGAAAGGAGGGAAAGTGTGCCCTCCTGATACCACATGGTTGTAGCCATAGGCTAAGTAATGGTCCCTCGAATATTGAGGTAAGGAGTCCTGCCTCGGCTCTTGCTCACAAATCTTGAGCCCTCAAAACCATGTGTCCTCCATAGGTTGGGAGATATGATAGGTTAGGAGTGCCCTCCCCTCCTAGTTGGACGTACACGTGATGACAGAAGGATCTGAGAGGGTAGGAGCACCCTCCAATCCTTGAAAACCTTAGGATCTATGAGGGCAGGTGACCCTCTGATCCCTTATAGAATCTAGATTGAACACAACCTGAAGTGCCACCTGGACCATTAATCTAGACTACACGCACCTCGATGTGCCACATGGACCATTGATCTGGACTACACGTGCCCTGAGGTGATGACCTAGATGCTAACTAGGTGACACGTGGCACATAGGCGATGCACCACCTGGACACTGACTAAGCAACACATGGTACATAGGCCATGCGCCACTTGGATGTTGACTGGTCAGGATGACCTAACCTAGACCTAACACGTGGCTGACAACCACAGGACATACTCGACACGACGAACAAACCCTTTGGCACCACGTGGTAGTGACCAAAAGGGTGGACGGACCGACTGTGATTGCCTGTAGGCAATCAAGACCTTAAGGCCGTATTGAGGCTTATAAAGCCTCTTGCATCCCTCATGGGATGCATGTGGGATAAATCCCACAAAAGCTTCATTGAAGTCGTCGGCCTCGTTAAGACCAAGCGTCACGGCTTAGGTCCCAAGCCAGCCAACAGCTTTGTTGGCTAAGGCGGATGCCTTGAGCCCACTAGGTTGTGATTTCGAGCCCATGTGATGCCAAAAATAAATTTTTTTGAAGGTTTTAATATTTTTTTTCAAAATTTTAATTTTTTCTAAAAGTTTTAATGCTTCAATTAATATTTTTTTTAGTTTTTTTTTTATAATTTAGCATCATTTTTGGATTTAACCATCAATTAGCATTATAATTTGATTTTTTTTCCAAAAATAAGCTTTATTATAAAAATTATTAAACTTTAAAGATATTTTTTTAGCATTTTTAAACTAGGAAATTTTTGAAAAAAAAAACCAAAACCTTCATTTTTTGCAACTATAGCCAAACAGAAAAAGGTTATTTTGTTTTCTTCACACATGGAGATATAGAGACAAAGAAACACCTTCATTTTTTTTGGTTGCAAAACAAAAGGTATTCTTCAACAAATTTTTTGCAATAAATTCCTCAAAAGTTCTATAGTTTTCTTCACACATTTTTTGGAGATACAAGACATAGAAACTCAAAATTCTATTGCAAAACAAAGAGATTTTACAACATTGAGGAAGCACATAGGTCATTTTCTTTGCAAAAAAATCCAAAATTTGCTTTTGTTTTCTCCTTCACAAAGGAGATATAAGACATAAAATTGCAATTTTTTTGTTGTAAACTTGAGAAATATTTTGAAACCTATTTTCTTAATCCTCATGCTTGAGTGTTGAAGACAAAAACCAAAGTCGTGTGTCGACTGGTTTGGAAGCCTTTCAAACGCGGGTTGTGTGTCAACTTGTCTTGAAAGGAGTGCTCGAATTTTTCAATTTTGTAAAAATTAAGGGGGTATAGAAGTCATATTTTGTGATTCTATTTTTTGCAAAATTGTAAAGAGAAATGGGGATATTTCAAAGCAAGAAAGGTGCATTCTTGATTGTACTCGACACCTTTTCTTAATGATTGACTATACTAGGTGTATTTTCGGTTGCATATGACACCTAGAGTGATAATAATTTGGGTTGCTATCTTGTTTTTGATTATTGCACTAACAATCAATTTTTTTTGTGTGTAATTAAACAATCAGATAGAACATTGAAGAAGCATTTCACAAAATCCAAACTTCACTCAAAATTGTGCTACAACTTGCACAAGTTAAAAGCAAAGTCAATTTTTTTTCTCCCCATCAAAGGTCAAAATCCAAATACCTTGATTAACTCTCTTTGTTTGGCTTAATTTCCTCATATTTTCCATGATTATAGAAGGGTGTTAATGCAGGTGCCATTAAATATCCTAGAGAGCACAATCAGAAGTATTTCAAAACCTACCCCTTTAATTTTCTCTATTTTGTTTGGCTTAAAAGACCTCAAAATTTTCATCCCTTGTTAAGGGTGTTAAGGCAAGTGCCATTAAATATATTAAAGATAAAATTAAAATCTTTCATATACTCTTTTGAGGGTATACTACAAGATAAAGTCATCTTAGTCATATCAATTTGAAACCTAAACCGTGGCCATGATCGACAAGTATCTCACTAAGAGCCAACTGCTCAAAGGTTCAAATTATTCTTCTTAGAAAACTAAGATGAAAGTCATTTTAAATATAGAGGAGATGTGGGGAATAGTTGATGGCACTTATTCTAGACCCACATCAGCAAGCGTAGATCATATAGCATATGATACAAAGGATAAAATACTTTCCTTATTGATATTGCTAGCTATTACTGATGACATACAACCTCATATAAGTGAAGCTAAAAATTGTAAGGAGGCATGGAATGCCTTAGCAATCATTTTTGAAGGAAATAATCAATCAATAATTCTTAACCTTCAAACATAGCTTCATACTCTTCATATGAAATCTGGAGAGACAGTAGAGTTATTCCTCTACAGAGTCACATATATAAAAACAAAACTTCAAGGCTTAGGAGAAAAAGTGGAAGACAAAATCTTGACCTCTATAATTTTGAGGGCTCTTCCAGACTCCTATATAATGTTGATCACTTCACTACAAGTCTCTGGGAGGATAGTGACTTTTGTAGAGTTGGTAAATATGCTTCAAACTAAGGAATCTAATCGCCTCCAAAGATATGAGGCATCTAACAATGCACTTTTCTCAAATAGGCAAGGTAGAAAGAAAAAGTGGAATCAACGGAAAGGATATTCTTCTAACAAAGACAAGGGTAAAGGCAAAGAGATTAAGAAGAAGAAGCAGTATTGTAAAATTTGTGATAAGGACACTCATGAAACCAAAATATGTTGGTTTAAGAACAAACCGCCCAATGAACAAGGAAAAAATAATGGCAAAGGCAAACCAAATAACAAGAACAAACATCAACAAGGAAATGTTGCTGTCGTTGAAGATTCTAGTTTGGACTCTGAATGAGCACACAAAGTGCTCATGACACATACATATTCCCATCAAAAGGATACTATTTGGTACATATATTCAGGCACTAGTAAACATATGAGTGGTGATAAGTCCTGGTTTGAAATATTTGAGGCTCAAGAAAGTAGACTGGTAACCATTGCTGATGATCAGACCTATCGAGTTTAGGGATAAGGAAATGTTTTTGTCTCCCTTCTAGATGAAGAATTTAAGATTCAAAAAGTTATTTATGTACCAAGATTGAAAAATAATCTCTTGTCAGTTCCACAAATCCTAGACAATAACATGAATGTCAATTTCAAAGTGGACAAAGAAAAGAAACGTTGCTTTATCACTTAGGAAAACAGATAGCAATAGGTTCATACAAACATGGTTTGTTTATCTTAGATGCAATTACCTCTACACATACTGCATTTGTAGTAACCAAAAAAGAGACCACTTCTCTATTGCATAAGATATTTGGGCATCTAAGTTTAGGGTATTTACTAGAACTTAGTAAATATCAAATGGTGAAAGGACTGCCTACTCTTTCATCTACTTTGCTAGTGTGCTCATATTGCTTGTCAGGAAAGCAACATAGAATACCTTTTGAACCTATATCCTTTCGAGCTAAGGTATATTTGGAGTTAGTTCACATAGATTTGTGTGGTCCTATGTCTACTAGTTGTGGAGGAAAAAGGTATTTTTAGTTGTTTGTAGACCTCACAGAAAATGTGGGTATTCTTCTTGCAATTGAAGTCTAAAGCATTTGACTATTTTTAGCAGTTCAAGAAGCTTGTTGAGAAAGAATCAAGATGTTTCATAAAGACCCTCCATTCAGATCAATGGGGGGAATACACATCAAAATAATTTTCCTCATTTTTATAGAAACATGGGATAAAATTACAGTTAACAACTTATTCTCCTCAGTAATATGGAGTTGCTGAGAGAAGAAATCGTTCCATTATGGAAATGGTTCGATGTATGCTTAAGGGATCCAATATTGAGCACATTTACTGGGTTGAAGCTGTAACAACTATAGTATATATTCTAAATAGGTCACCCACACAAGCTCTTGAAGGTATGACTCCTCAGGAAGCATGGAGTGGAAGGAAACCCTCCATATCTCATCTATGAGTATTTAGGTGTAAGGCTTTTATGCATATAACTAAGGAGAAAAGAAAGAAGTTGGTGAGAAGACCCTACAATGTGTTTTTCTTGGATATGATGAATTCTAAAAAGGCTATAGATTTATAGATCCATTCACCAATAAAATACATGTTAGTAGAGATGTAGATTTTGATGAGGCTTTCACATCTAACACTACATCAGTATACCTGGATAATGAGGAGCAACAACCACTTCCTCCTCCATAATAAAAAAATCCTCCTAAATGGTATACAAGTACTATGAGAGATTCCAAACTCACTTCACCACTAGATCCCACTCTCAAAAAACCAAATACATGAAGCATGTCTCGATAGAGAACGACATAAGCATCCACTTCAGTTGATGATCTGTGTACATATTTTCTAGAGATTTCTATTAATAGAGATTTAGAAAGTGGAAAAGATATGGAAATTGATGAGGAGAGGGTTTACATTTCTTCATATGATGAAAATGAACCTTCTACAGTTGATGAAGCATTTAGTCAGCCTCAGTGGAAGGCAGCTATGGATGCTGAACATAAATACCTTATTAAAAAAATAAATATGGAAGTTGGTCAATTTGCCTAAAGGAAAGAAACCCATAGGCTGCAAATGGGTTTACAAAGTCAAATATAAGGCAGATGTCACCATAGAAAAGCATAAGGCCCATCTTGTGGCAAAGGGATATGCTTAAAAGGAAGGACTTGATTATGAGGAAACCTTTGCACCCACTGCAAGGATGACCACCATTCAATTTATTTGTGCTATGGCAGCACAGTTTGGATGGAAATTACATCATATGGATGTAAAAAGTTCCTTTATAAATGTTGAATTAAAATAAGAGGTATACATGACTCAACCTCTAGGATTTTTTTGAGGAAGGCCATGAGCAACAGGTTTTAAAATTGGTCAAATCATTATACAGGCTAAAAAAAAACCCAAGAGCATGGTACATCAAAATGGATAGTCACCTACTACAGCATGGATTTAAGAGAAGTCCATCAGATGCAAATATCTATATCAAAAACATATGTTCTTAAATAATGATTCTTGTACTGTATGTAGATGATCTAATCATAACTGACAATTCAAAGAAATTGATTAACGTCGTGAAAAATGACTTGAAAGGGTCATTTGATATGACAAATCTTGGACTTCTCCACTAATGTCTTGGCATTGAGATAGAACAGAAGAATAATCATCTAAGGGTGACTCAAAAAAAGTATGCCAAGACTTTAGTAGAAAAATATCGTATGACTCATTGTAAGACCAAAGCAACACCGATGGAATCAGGGCTTCAGTTATCATGGTATGATGACTCACCATAGGTAGATGGCACGCTATATTGACAGATGATTGGAAGACTTATCTAACCAATACTAGACCAGACATTACTTATGCTATAAAATATCTTTCTCGGTTCATGCAGGAACCAAAGGTATCTCACTAGAAAGCAGCTAGGAGGGTTCTTCACTACATTCAGGGTAGTGTACATTATGGTCTAGAGTATAAGAAGAATAAATCATTCTTCTTATAGAGTTATACTGACTTTGACTATTTTGGATCCCTAGATGACAAAAAATCAACATCAGGATATGTATTTCATCTTGGATCTGGTCCTGTATCATGGCATAGTAAAAAGAAACAAGTGGTTACTTTATCTTCAACTGAGGTAGAATATCGTGCTACACATGGAGCTGTGTGTGAAGCAATATGGTTAAGTCACATTTTGGCTACAATGGGCCTACCAAAGAAAATTCCTATTCACATGTTTTGTGATAACTTAGTTGTTTTGAATTTGGTCAAGAATCCGGTCCATCATGAACACAAAGCATATTGACAAAAATTGTCATTTCATTCGTGATGAAGTTCCTAAACACAGGATCAAGCTCTAATACATTCCCACCGATGAACAGGTTTCTGGCATCTTCACCAAAGCACTTGGATGTGTCATATTTGAGTTGTTCCAAAGTAGACTTTGTATATCAAAGTAATGTAATAAAGGGGGGATGTTAGGGTACAATAAGCTAGTATATTGCATTACACTATTTTAGTAGATTATTACATTTACTTTGTACTAATTATCATGTAGATATTTACTGTTTTAAATATCTTATTGTAGATAGGTTAAATCCTAAATATCCTAGGTTATCAAATCCTAACCTAACTCTACTTCTCCTACAACATGTTTGTTAGCATGGTTAAGGAGATTAAGTTGGGCATACTATTTTATTTCCTATTTTACATTAGCCCTTATGCTAATGTTTGGTGAATGAATATTTTTAGTTTCACTCAATTTTTTTAATTCATTTTACGAAAAATTGCATGGATAATCGATCACTGCAATCACCAAGTGACTAGAGTAAACCACTAGATACAAGGTTTGCTTGGATGATATGATATATGAGAAAGAGTGTGAATGATGTGATGCATGTGAATATGAATAATGTAAATATTAATTTCTAGTTTTATCCCAAAAAAAGGGGTTTTTTGATACAGATGATATGAATAATATGAATGAAAAAGTGTCCTTATGGGTGATCTACCCATACTACCAAATTGCATGGATAATTGATTGCTGTAATCACCAAGTGAATAGAGTAAACCACTAGGTAAAAGGTTCACTTAAAAATATTAGTGGAATTGGTAAATATTGAATTGACATGCAATGATGAAGGTAAATATGATGTTTAATATAGTTGGAGGTGCATTGATGAGTGAATTGGACCATTTTGTGAAATTTGAAATTGTGTTGGAACATTTTTGAAGCAATTTTGGGTAATTTTGTGCCTTTTGTGTGCAAACAAGATTTAACCGCCCAAATAAATCCATGTTATCACAAAATTTGATGAAATGATATGATGAATAATTGGAGTGATGAATATGGTCATTTTGTGGAGTTTTATATTTTTTTGAGGCATTTTGATGATTGTTGAGCAATTTTGTGCCTTTTTATCATAAACAAAAATTATGCACCCAAAACAATTTGTTCTTTCACAAAACGTGATGTTATGATGAAATGGATGCATGGATGAATTTTGGAGTGATTTCATGGGATTAAGCTACATTTTTGGGCCCTATGAGTCTTTTTGCAACATTTTGGAGCTAGAAGTCAACCAATGTCCACATTATGCATAGACGTCAGTGAGCATCTACCACCCTGTAAATGTAGGGTAGCATTTTAGTGCACTAGGTAGACATCTATGGGCAATTGAGTGCATCAAAATCAGCTATAAGAATGTTACATAGGTAAAATTGGACTCATTCTTGCATTCAAGAGTTTCAAAAACAATGTATAGGGAGTGGAGTGAGTGAGTGAAAGAGTGAGTGAGTAAAGGGGTGATGGTGATAGGAGTGGATGCGAAAACAAGAGTGAAGGTGTAGGTGGATGAGGTAAGTGACCTTGGAACTCTTTTTTGGATTTTTGTAATATTTTTTTGTAATGAATGTGATGTTAATGTATTTTCTATTATGTTTTGCTTCAGTTGATGATCTTGGAGGCTCAACATCGATTCTCACCCATAATTCCAAGGATGAGAAAGGCCTTGCATAAGGTCTATTTAGAGAAGTTGGAGGGGATGGGATTGGAGAAGGTGGCATGGATAGTGGTGATGAGAGTGGATAAGGGTTATATATTTGCCTTAGTAGAGATGTGGGGTCCGGATAGGGGAACCTTTCAGCTCTTGACCCAAGATATGACAGTGAAATTGGAATATATATACCACATATTTTGAGTGTCAGTGGAGGGGTTGTGTTTCCAAGTTGGGTACGATAAGGGATATGAGATGAGTCATATTTTTGGATATGGATGGAGAGATGTGAACATTCAAGGTGGAGGGATAAGGTATTTTACTATGTATGCAATGAAGGATTTGTAGGCATTGCCTACCTTGATCATGTTCCTATTGGCCAATATATTGGTGCCTAAGAACACCGGTTGTTGGTTCCCATGGAATATAATAAGGTTGGTGTACAACATGATAGATGAACCTCAAGTGTAATACACTAATGGTTTTTCACTATTGGTTTTCTTTAAGCTAAAACCATGAATTTTTACCAACAACAAATATATGATTTTAATAAAACTTCATAAAATATGATTCACATAAATTTATAAAAATTGAAAAAATTTCCACTATATTTTCAACTATGGTATTCATTACCCACACACTACCATATCATTTGCCAAATAAAGGAATACAAAGTGACAAAATATTAATAAATATTTTTCAATAAAATAAACAATGTAGAAGGGTATTCATTGCTCCAACCCACAAACGAATTCAAGAACATCTGAATAGGTGTATCCCTACGATTATAGTAATAAGATCTACCTATTCCAAATTGGAACAATGATACCCAACTATTCTATTCCATACAAACATTAAAAAAATATACAAATTTAAAGTTAATTATTTATTGATGATCAGGTAATGTTATTTCTTTTTCTTCAACACAGTTTGGATGCCATTCCCATGACCTCCTATCCACATATCACAGACTACAAGCAAATCTTATCCATATTTTGGCATACTTTATAAATTTGACAAAAATAAAGGATTGTGTGTGAATTGGGTTAGACATGGTCCTCCTCATTAATGCAATGGAACTACCAACTATATGCAATGCAATGACATACAAACAAAGCAAACTCTTATATTTTTAATTAATTAAAATTTCAGCTCTCAAGTTCCTAATTAACAACTTCAATTGTTTTCTTTTAAAAGAAGCATTCCCATACTACAAATTTACCTAAAGGATGTGAAATAAATTTATATATATTTCCTCTATTTACCAAAGTTTACATAGAATTTGAAAATACACAACTGCACAAATGCTATGCTATGCAAATCTTTGCTCAGTTTAAAAAAACTATCAAAATTATCACATCTTTTCAATATAACACATAATTACCTGACCCACAACATGTTAATTCCACTATCCTATTAATCTTCTTCACCATGGAGGGATAACAACATGACACCAAAGAAGATGTGTCCTCTTCTATTCTATATTTTCATTTTATAGGAGCTTAAGGTACTCCCTCTTTCAACAGGTGGTCAACACATGCAAAGTGTTGGGCCATCATTTACCAAATGGAATGTATTGCATGTTAATATTGCCAAATGGAATGCATTCCATTTAAATATTAACATTTTTACAGTATTCACCATAAATTTTATTTGTTATATTTTTTTATACGATTTATATAAAAATAAGTATTATTATATATATCTATTTATATTTAATTTTTTTATTATTATTTTTTATTATATTTCATATTATTTTAAAAGCAAATATAACATAAGGATTTTTAATAGATTGTTTCAAAAGTGAACACAACACATTGATTACCAATAAAACATTGCACGTAGATATGGATGCAAGTACATGATTTTATTACTACTAGTGAGCTTCCATGTAATCATGGAACCATAATTATCCATCATCTCCTAACTTACCTAACACAAACAATTTTTAACTTCCCATTTGAATGTGGGTACTTGACTCATCCAAATTGCATGCTGAAAGGTGAATACCTGCACCTGCACTCATAAATTTCTTTAGAAATATCTTATTCTACAAATAATACTAGCAAATAGATAACAATATGGAGGGGATGTTACAAAATGTATCCATGTTTCAAGCCCCATGAACAAGGCCATCAATGACAACTTTTGAGCAAATTAATTTGGGCATAGTCTCACTCGAAAAATGAGGGACCAAATGAATTATGATTTCAAACAAGAGGATTTTATATGATGATATGACCAAGCATCCTTATGGTGATCTATCCATCCTACCAAATTGCATGGATAATCAATCACTGCAATCACCAAGTGACTAGAGTAAACCACTAAATACGAGGTTTTATTGGATGATATGAATGATGTGAAAGAGTGTGAATGATGTGATGCATGTGAATGTGAATAGTGTAAAGATTTATTTCTATTTTTTCCCTAACATAAAATGGGGTTGTTGATGTGGATGATATGAATGATGTGAAATAATGTGAATGAAAAAGTGTCCTTATGGTGATCTACCCATCCTACCAAATTGCATGGATAATCATCCTTGCAATCACCAAGTGAATAGAGTAAACCACTAGGTACAAGGTTCACTTGAAAATGTGAGTGGAATTGGAAAATTTTGAATGGATATGCAATGATGAATGTAAATATGATGTTGAATGTAGTTGGTGAAGAACACAAGCTTATATTGAGAGGGGGGGTGAATAGTATAATACCACTTTTTACTTTTATTTCAAAATAAATATTATGTAATGTATAAATAGAAATATCAATAGTAGTAATTAAAGCAATGCATAAATCACCACACATAATAGAGACACCAATTTTAATGTGGTTCACCCAATGTGGGTTACATCCATAGAGAAAATATTTCACTAAAATTTTCTCAATCAATCTCTTGGGAATCCTTTCCCTATTACAATGTTTATGGACCTTTGTCCAATGGAGATACCAATCCCCTAAATAAAGTTCATTTATATCTATCCACAGGAGAAGTCCTCCTCTGCTATGGCTGGTGATCCTCTAGAATACTACTGCCTTCACTACACTGGATTTTCGATCTCTCTCCACTGAAGACACTTATTCCTACTCAGAAGACCTATCCTCACTGCCCTGGATAATGGATATCTATCCACTAGAGACTATTGTACTCTATGCTCTGTCACCTCAAAATATCTATCTCAAATCTACACTAAACAGAGTCCTTCAGTCTAGCACAAATCTGATTAATATCTATCTTTGGTCTGGCACAAACATATCCTCAAATATGCACCAAACTCTGCTCTCAAATTTGCACTAAACACAACCCTTCGGTCTAGCATAAATCTATCCTCGATCTTTGTCCTCAAGCCTTAACTCAAATCTTGAACAAATAAATCAACTCTACTCAAAAAATTTCTCAAAGACTTGTCTCAAATATACTTCGTAATCTTCCAAAAAAGCTCACACTAATATGTCCACAAGTCCTCTCCAAAAGTTGATAAAATCTTCTCTACAAGTCCTCTCTAGAAATTTCTCAATTCTGCTCAATAAGTCCATGCAGAACTTGCTTAAATTTGCTCAACAAGTCCAATAGAACTTGCTCAAATCTTCTCAACAAGTCCACACAAAACTTTCTCAAATCTACTCAACAAGTCCACATAGAACTTGCTCAAATCTACTCAACAAGTCCACACAAAATTTGTCCAATATCATAGAAACATAAAGAGAATTGTTAGAGACTCAATATGTTCTAGCTCAATGCTTAATCACTTTCTCAACTCAAATCATAATATAGAATAATTTTTTTTATGGAACTTTAATAATCACTTCACACATCCACTTGACTAGGCTCAACCAAATCTTCTCAACCAATCACTTAATGAAATAATCCTTGCTCACAAACCCTAGTCCAAGCATATAAAAATCAATTCAAAATATTTCCAACAATGCTCAACAACAAACTTACAATGATTATAACAATATTCCCATAGCAATGTTACTCAAACCCTAATTCAAGTTCTCATAACCAATGGCTTCAAAAACAATGCTTATTAGGAAAGTTTTTAATAACACTTATGTATTCTATAAAACCTTGAAGCATTCATTCAACACACTCAATAGGAAACCCTAAACAAGTCCTTTTCACTCCAAAATTATTTTCCAAAAAACCAATCAATCGACTCAACTATGGAAGAATGTGCTCATACCTTTTTATTGATGATGAAGGGAACTCGTAAATTTGTCACAACCAACATCCACATTATGCATATATGTCAATAAGCATCTACCACACTGTAAATGTAGGGTAGCAATTTAGTGCACCAGGTAGACACCCATGGGTGTTTGAGTGTACCAAAATCTGCTATAAGAATGTTGCAAAGGTAAAATTGGATTCACTTCTTGCATTTGAGATTTTCAAAAATAACGTTTAGGGAGTGAAAGAGTGAGTGAGTAAAGAAGTGATGACGATGGAGGAAGTGGATGCAGTAGTAGGTCTAGAGATGCAAGTGGCTAAGGTAAGTGTCCTTGGCACTCTTGTTTGTATTTTTGTAATGTTTGTTTTTTGCAATGAATGTGATGTTAATGTATTTGCTATTTCATTTTGCTGCAAATGATGATCTTGGAGGCTCGACACCAATTCTTACCCATCATTCCAAGGGTGAAAGAGGCCTTGTAGAAGGCCTATTGGAAGAAGTTGTAAGATATGGTATTGTTGGAGGTGGCACAAATAGATGTGGTGAGGGCAGATGAGGGGTATCTCTTCACCTTATTGGAGAGGTGGGGTCCAGATAGGGTAACCTTCCAAATATCAAACTGGGAAGATAATAGTGACACTGGAATATGTATATCATATATTATAAGTGCTAGTGGAGGGGTTGTGTGTCTAAGTTGGGCACGATAAGAAATATAAGTTGAGGCATATTTTTAGAGATCGATGAAAATATGTGAATATTTGAGGTGGAGGGATAAGGTATTTGACTATGTATGCAATGAAGGATTTGTAGGCATTGCCTACATTGATCATGTTCCTATTGGTCAACATATTGGTGCATAACAACACTCATTGTCAGTTCTCATGGAATATGATAAGTTTGGTTTACGACATGATCGATGAACCTTGAGAGTATGCCTAGGAACCTGCTCTACTGGCTCAAATGTATCTGGATATATATTATGTGAGGAGGCAAAAGTAGGAGTTGGGTTGTAGTGTGCTACTATAGTTTGGGGTTGGGAGCACTTTATTGTGGCTCATCCTATGGGCCTACATTATGAGGAGTGGAATAGGGATAAACCCTATGCTTTAAGGTGGTGGGTAGTTTAGGAGGTTCAACCGAGTTGTCTGGGTGGTAGTGGTCAAGTGTGTAGGCAACTATGGGCAGGTATGACACCTTATTAGGTGTGTTGGAGGCCATGGTAGGAGGATAGTTGGCCTAGTGATGGAGAATAAATATGGAGGGTCTAGTAGGCTAGATGGGTGGTTCAGTAGCATGGGAGTGAGGTGGAGCTAATCTAGTTATCATGGGTGTTGTAGCAGTTTAAGCTAATATAGGGGGTACCTAAGGCTCATATACTTTATATATATCGATCAGATGAGTCGAGCTTACCTTGTGTGGAGTAGTGGCGGGTGGACTATGAGGATGATGAGGAGATAAATCTCCTTGATGTGGATGATGTTAATATCACAATGTATTATGATGTATGGTTTGCTTCACAACCACCACGGATACCGAGTTAGGTGGTTGATGAGTGTAATGAAGATAAGAATGAGGCCATAAAGGATATTGAGGAGACTACACAATGTTAGAGACATCATTGATATAGAAACCAAGTGAGGTAAGCAAGATATGCAATAGATTAGCCTCTAGAGATTGGAGGTAATGATGGTGGTAGAAATGATATGGAGGAGTTTTTTAAGAGACCTCTAGGTTGGAGTGATGAGCGGGCTAGGCTTGAGGTAGAGTGATGCCAACTCTAGTAGATGGTGGTAGAGTGAGAGGTAGTGATAGCAGCTCTAGAAGCTAAGAATGCTCAACTATGGATAGAGCTATAGATATGGATGGTAATAGGTAGAGGAGCGGATATGATAGCGAGGCTCCGAGAAAATCTAGCATAAAGTGACTCTCATTAGAGGCATGATGTACTATACCTTTGATCTTGGGTGGCCTATATCTAGAATTTAGAGGATCTAATTATTAAACACCATACTGGGCGATTATATCAACCTTTTTTATCCATAGAGGGTTCTTCTAGGTGTAGTGTCTCTAGGTATAGTATCTCTAGATCTAGGACTCCATCAGAGTCACAGGGTTCTACCTACAGGTGTTAGCTAGTGTTTAGATGCACTTTTTGCATATGAGCCTTGGTGCTCAATTGTATATAGGCAAGAAAATAAAAAACATGGATAATATTTACAAGGTATTTAAAATAAGAAACACTTTGGGGGTCCAAACGTGATCGGCATTTTGTAAAGCAAAAATTAACAACATAAAGATAACAATAAAAATATTCAACACAAAAAATATTGCACAATGAAGAGATGATATTTTATTAATATGGTGGGAGCCTTGATCTCCAATGTTACAATATAATTTTTACTGATACAATAAGTTACAATCCAAGGTTTTTGAAAATCCTTATTCACAAAGAATATTTGGTGTCTTCTACATTGTATTTCACTCTAAATAAGTTGTGGGTGGGTTTGAGTATCCCTATGGGACCACCCTAGCTGCAACAGCCTTCAAAGAAATAAATTATGTGACTACAGAGAGATAAAAAATACCAAATAGGTCAATATCATATGTGAGGGCTCCATTGTGTGAGACCCTCTATAAAAGACAAATCTACAAACCCTAGTGTTGTAAATGATTAAAATTAGGCTAAATACATAAATTTTAAGATGTTAAAATATTAAAAACCATTTACCTTGTCAAATATACCTAATTTGTTTGATCCACACTTTTTATTTATTCATTTTGATATCGTATGAATACCCAAAAGCATTTGAGGGTTTGTCACAAGCAAACTAGAAGATTGGGAAATGCCTTGGAGAATCTTGGAAGGGCTATAAATGCCCTACAATGTTCCTAAAATGCTCAATTGTATTCAAGGAATTCTTGATAGTGTTCAAGGGTTTCTACGGAGGGTGCTATAGAAACAATTTGGTTTATAGGGGATTTGGGTGATGTAACGTAGGAGGCAATGCAAGATGATAATGAATGACTTTTTATAATATGCTTTTAAACATGCTAGGGTTTCAACGACACCAATAGGTGGTTGAGATTAAATCATGATGAAGGGCTAAGATTATGTCTTTGAAATGTGACATGGATCAAGTCAAGTGGATGGTTGAGATTAAGTCATGATGAATGGCTATGATTTATTCATATATAAATATATATATTTATATTAAATAAATAAATATAAATATATAAAATATTTATATTTATATATATATACATATATATATATAATGGATGGATGTGATGGGATGATGCATAGATGCAAAATGGCTAGGATATTGTGTCTATAGATGCCCCTTTTGTATCATGTTGCATGAAACACAATGTGGTACAAAAAAAGAGACACCTAGTTTGGTGAAGTAGTTTTTTTCTTTCCGAGAGTGCCAAAAGATGATGAGGACAAAAAAATAATTTGGGTGTAGCTTACCCCTCAATTGACGAATGAGTGAAGAATGAATCTCATGATTCAATTGATAGAATTATGGGTGATGATGTGGGTGTAAATGTGGGTGAATGATGTATTATTTTTTTGACCTAATATATGCAAGTAGGGTTTTGAAAATGTGGTTGATTTTAAAGATATAAATGTTAGGAAAGTGACATAGATGATGATGCAATGCTTAATTATTTTCTTTACCCCAACAAAAAAGGGGTTTTGCCAATTGCGTGTAGATGTGGTGTGATGTAAATGAGCGTATCCTGATATGGGAAATAAATATTATATTTGGTTGTCATAGGTTTGGGGTGGTCCTATGTTGTTGAAGAATATGCATTCTAGGATCATTGAAATGCAAGGTGATGAAAATGCAAGATGTCATGGAGGAATGTGACCGTAATAGTTACTATTGTGAATTTCATTCAATTAGAACCAATCATATGATTGTATCCATATCCTTGATGACTTTCAATGTAGAAGATATGATGTAGTAAAAATGTGTCCATGTTTCAAGCCCCATGAACAAGGCCATCAATGATAGCTTTTGATAAAATTAATCTGGGCATACTCTCACTCGAAAAATGAGGGATCAAATGGATTTTTATTTCGAACAATAAGATGTTATATGATGATATGGATAAGCATCCTTATGGTGATCTATCCATCCTACCGAATTGCATGAATAATCAATCACTGCAATCACCAAGTTACTAGAGTAAACCACTAGATACAAGATTTGATTGGATAATATGAATGATGTAAAAGAGTGTGAATGATGTGATGCATGTGAATGTGAATAATGTAAATAATTATTTTTGGTTTTGAGACAACAAGAAGGGGTTTGTTTATGTGTATGATATGAATTATGTGGAAGAATTTGAATGAACAAGTGTCCTTATGGTGATCTACACATCCTACCAAATTGCATGGATAATTGATCACTGTAATCGCCATGTGAATAGAGTAAACCACTAGGTACAAGGTTCACTTGAAAATGTGAGTGGAATTGGTAAATTTTGAATCAACATGTAATGATGAAGGTAAATATGATGTTGAATGCAGTTGGAGGTGCATTGATGAGTGAATTGGATCATTTTGTGAAATTTGAAATTGTGTTGGAACATTTTTGAAGAAAATTTGGGTAATTTCATGCCTTTTGGGTGCAAACAAGATTTAACTGCCCAAATCAATCCATGCTATAAAAAATTTTGATGACATGGTATGATGAATGTGGTTGTTTTGTGGATTTTTAGACTATTTTGACTCATTTTGATGATTGTTGAGCAATTTTATGGCTTTTTGTCATTAAATAAAATTATGCACCCAAAATAGTTTGTCCTTTCACAAAATATGATGTGATGATGAAATAGATTCATGGATGAATTTTGGAGTGATTTTGTGATATTAATCTACATTTTTGGTCCCTATGAGTCTTTTTACAACATTTTGGAGCTAGATGTCGACTAATGTCCACATTATGTGTAGATGTCAGTGAGCGTCTACCACCATGCGAATATAGGATAAAATTTTAGTGCACTAGGTAGACACCCATGGGCATTTGAGTGCACAAAAATCAGTTATAAAAATGTTGTAGAGGTAAAATTGGATTGATTCTTGCATTCAAGAGTTTTAGAAATGACATCTAGGAAGTGAAGGAGAGATCGAATGAAGAAGTGAGTGAGTAAATGGGTGATGGCGATGGAAGGAGTGGATGCGATAGTAGGCATGGAGGTGCAGGTGGTAGAGGTAAGTGCCCTTGACACTCTTGTTTAAATTTTTGTAATGTTTTTTTTAAATGAATGTGATTTTAATGTATTTGCTATTATATTTTGCTATATTTGATGATCTTGGAGGCTCAACATCAATTCTTACCTATAATTCCAAGGGTGAGAAAGGCCTTTTAGAAGGCCGATTGAGAGAAATTGGAGGGGATATGATTGGCAAATGTTTTATGGATAGAGGTTGTGAGAGTGGATGAGGGGTATCTCTTTGCCTTAGTAGAGAGGTGGGATTAGGATAGGGGAACCTTACAACTCTTAACCCAAGATATGATAGTGATACTGAAATATGTATATCATATATTTTGAGTGCCAGTGGAGGGGTTATGTTTCCAAGTTGGGCATGATAAGGGGTATGATATGAGTTAGATTTTTTGATATGGATTGAGATATGTGAATATTCAAGGTGGAGGGAGAAGGTATTTGAATATGTATGCAACAAATTATTTGGAGTCATTACCTACCTTTATCATGTTCCTATTGAATAACATATTGGTGCTTAACAACACTAGTTTTTGATTCCCATGGAATATGATAAGGTTGGTGTACAACATGATTGATGAGCCTCGAGAGTATATTTGGGCACCTACTCTACTGTATTAAATGTATTTGTATCTATATGAGGTGAGGAGGTAGAATCAAAAGAGGTTAGGTTACAGTGTGCTACTATAGTTTTGTAGTTGGGAGCACTTCAGTGTGGCTCATCCTATGAACCTACCTTGTGAGGAGAAAAATAGGGATCAACCCTATCCTTTGAGGTGGTGTGTGGTTGAGGAGGTTCAACCGAGTTGTTTAGGTAGTAGTGGCCAAGAGTGTAGGGAGCTATGGGTAGGGATGACACCTGATTAGGTGTACTGGAGGCCATTATGGGAGGCTATGTTGCCTAGTAATGGAGAAAAATATGAAGGGTATGATAGGCTAGATGAGTGGTTGGGTGGCATGGGAGTGAGGTGGAGCTAATCCAGTTATCACAAGTGTTGTAGCATTTAGGCTAAGGTAGAGGATACCTAAGGATCCTATGCTTTATAGGCATTTATTGGATGAGTCGAGCCTACCTTATGTGGAGGAGTGGTGGGTGGACTACAAGGATGACGAGGAGATATATCTCCCTTATGTGGATGATGTTCAAACCAAAATATATTATGATGCATGGTTTTCTTCACAACCACCATGGGTATTGATTCAGGTGGTTTATGAGGGTAGTGAAGATGAGGAGAAGACCACAAAGGAGGTTGAGGAGACCCCCTAATATTAGAAATCTAGTATTCAAGTGAGGTGAGTGAGATATGAAGCAGAGCATCCACTAGATATTGGAGGTAATGATGGAGGCAAGGATGATATGGAGGAGATTCTAAAGAGGCCTCCAAGTTGGAGTGAGGAGCAGTAGACTAGGCTCATTTTAGAGGGAGACCAACTCCAGTATATGGTGGTAGAGTTAGAGGTAGTGATAGCAACTCAAGAAGCTAAGAATGCTCAACTATGGATAGAGCTGGAGGTATGGGTGGTAGCTTGTAAAGGATAAGATATGAGAACAAGGCTCTATATAGAGCTAGCATACAGATACTCTCTTTAGAGGTATGATGTACTACACATTTGATCTCAGGAGGCATATATCTAGGCTTTATAGTATCTACTTATGCAAAACCATATTGGCCTACAAGATCGATGTTCTTTGTCCATAGCATATGTTTCTAGGTGTAGTGGCTCTAGGCATAGTATATCTAGGTCTAGGTCTCCATTAGGGTTATAGGGGTCTACTTATAGGTGTTAGCTAGTGCTTAGATGCACTTTTTATCTATAATCCTTTGTGCTCGATTGTATATAGATAATAAAATAGAAAACATAGATCATATTGAAAAGGTATTTAAAATAAGAAACCATTTGGGAGTCCCATCGTGATCACCATTTTGTAAATAAAAAATAAACAACATGAAGATAACAATAAAAATACTCAACACAAAAGATATTACACATTGAAGAGATGATATTTTATTAATATGGTGGGAGCCTTGATCTCCAATACTACAATATAATTTTTATTCATACAATAAGTTACAATCCAAGGGTTTTCAAAAACCTTGTTCACAAAGAATATTTGATGTCTTCTACATCATCTTTCACTCCAAATAAGTTATGGGTGGGTTTTAGTATTCCTATGGTACCACCCTAGCTGCAACAGCCTTCAAAGATATGATCTTTGTACTTACAAATAGATCAACAACACCAAACAAGTCAATATCATATGTGAGGGATCCACTATGTGAGGCCCTCTATAAAAGATAAATCTATAAAACTTAGTGTTATAAATGATGAAAAGCAGGATAAGTACAAAAATTTTAAGATGTTAAAATAATAGAAAAATTTCACCTTGTCAAAAATACCTAAATTTTTTGATCCACGCTTTCTATTTCTGTGATTTGATATCGTATGAACACTTGAAAGCATTCAAGGATTTATAGATGGCAAATTGGAAGGTTGGGAAATGCCTTGGAGAATACTGAAGGGTTGTAAACATCCTACAATGCTCCTAGAATTCTCAACAATATTCAAGGAATGCTCGACTAACATTTAAAGATTTTTACAGAGGGTACTACAAAACCAAATATGGTTCACAAGGGATTTGGGTAATGGAACTAAGTATGTGAAGGTGACAAGGAGAGAAGATGATAATGAAATATTAGGATTTTATATGGGAAGGGATGACCTTAAAAAATTAAATGATGGCTTCAATGACTACTTAATTGCTTGATCTCTTAATCTCATTCATGAGAATGAATGAATTTTTATGATCTTCTTTTCAACATGCTAGGGTTTCAATGACACCAATGGGTGGTCAAGATTAAATCATGATGAAGGGCTAAGATTATGTCTTTGAAATATGACATGGATCAAGTCAAGTGGATGGTTGAGATTAAGTCATGATGAATGGTTGTGATTTATTCATATATAAATATATATTTATATTAAATAAATAAATATAAATATATAAAATATTTATATTTATATATATAAACATAAATAAATAAACACACACACACGAGATACATATACATACATACTATATCTATATATATATATATATATATATATATATATATATATATATATATATATATATATATATATAATGAATGTGATTGGATGATACATGGATGACAAATGGCTAGGATTTGGTGTCTACAATTTGATTGAAAAATATATTAGTGGATAATATATTTCATATGGAATAGATTGGATAGAAATATATTAGTGGATAATGTATTTCATGTGGATTAAATGAACTTGGAATATATGATAGACAATATGTTTCATTTTAGATAGAATGGACTCGAAATATTATGATAGACAACATGATTCATTTTAGATGGAATGGTGATAGAAGTATATTAGTGGATAATGTACTTATCTTGGATTAATTGTGATAGGAATATATTAGTGGATGATATATTTATTTGGATTAAATGTGATAGAAATATATTAGTGGATAATATATTTTATTATGAATAAGTTTTTCTTGATAGAATAATCAATGATAAGATGCAAGAGTGGTTAAAAGCTACTTTGAGTAAGTAGGAGAAGGTGCCTCACCTTCTTGTTTATGATTGCATATGAAATCCATTTGAGAGTATTGTGGGGTCTTCTCTAATGAGTTTACATGTGCAATGCTATAGTTGATGTGTGGATACATCAGAATCTTAGAAGGAAGATGATACCTTGGAAGAAGTTATCTTTAGGGGAATGAACATGGAGTTCATTCAAGGGAATTATGGGGTTCCCTCATCAATTATGAAGGGTGAATAAAGGAACAAGTCATGTTGTAGGGACATAAGAATTATGGGGTTTTTATATTCTCACAATTGTATTAAGAGTAAAAAAAGGTATTCCTTGAATAATTATATTGAAAACTTTTGTACAAAAAAATGAAAAATGATATATTTTAAGGATGAGTTTTTTCCACAAGGATTTTCTAGGATATATGATGTATCATGTATGTATTGAATATCTTCATATTTGATCTTGAATTTTATGAATATTAGATATATAGATAAAGGCTTGTATTAGTATTTGTTCTTATGATTTAAAATATTATAAAGCATAGAGATAGAGACATGGATATGATTATATAGATAGATTAAGTTAGATCATCACTGAGATGAGACTAATAGTATAGGTTAGCTCATCATGGAGATGAGATAGATAACTTAACTCATCACAAATATGATATAGATAGCTTAAGATATATTATAATTGAGTTGATACAGATAGCTTAAGTTAGCTCATCATGGATATGAGATAAATAGCTTAAGCTAGCTCATCATTGAGATGGGACATATAGCTTAAGTTAGCTCATCATGGAGATGAGATAAATACCTTAAGTTAGCTCATCATGAAGATGAATCAAACAACTTGATCATATGACATTATGAAATTGGTTAATTACCAAGATGGTATATGGAGGGTAGGGATATGTAAACCCTTAACAAATATTAAAAAAAAAACACTCTCTCAAGTGGATTAGCTTTTTAGTTTGTTATAATATATATAATCAACCTAGTTCGTCAATGTATCCTAGGAAGATAATTCCTTATTTTTAGCTTTGATGATTTCTTATTACTTTTCAACTATATCAAGGTCTATTTGGCATGATTATTCTCTTTTTTGTTGTTGTTTGCTCTCTGATTACTTTTCAAAAATATCAAGGTCAATTTGACCTAGTTCTTCTCTAATTTTACTACTCACTCTCTAATTAATTTTGAAATATGTCAAATTTCAATTTGACATATGTCGTCTTCTCTATTTCTACTACTTTTTTGTTTGTTTCTTTCTAATATTCTCTAATTTTGGGAAGATTTGAATGCTTCTCAATCCATTGAAACTTTTATTTTCTATTGTTATTCTAAAATATTCAATGTGTTAGGTCATACCTAAGAACTCAATATGATTCTCCACCTTAGTGGAGAACCCAATATCAATGTGAGGATGACTCTTTCTTGAATGATCAACTATCTTCAAAGTTGATTTTTCCTCCAATCCAACTGAGTCCTAGTCTTCACAAGTTTTCCTTCAACCTAGTGGAAAGAAACTAGCCTCTTCTACTCAATATCACCTTTAAAAATAGATTCCAAATCTTAATTACCTTTAAAGTGGACAAACTCTAAATCAACTTTATCAAAAGTGGACAAAGTCAATTAATAATAGTGGCTATTAAAATGAACTCTATCAAATTGGATAAATTTTAGTGATAGTTCTAATACCATTGTTGGCTTTTTAAGCCTTTATACTACCACAAAATATCATAGGTTATCTTAACAATATTCATAGGATCAAATATAAAATAGCCATAATAATTAAGGTCAAGATAATAATAATATGAGTACAACAATATGAGAAAATTAATATGTATATCAAATTTTATAATAAATCAAATAAAATTCATCCATATATTGAAATATGAATATAAATAGCCTGAATAATTCATGTACTTTGCATGAAGAACACCTTACAATATTAATTTCTTGAAATATATACAATATTTATTACTCCTCTACTTCTTACAATCTAATAATGAGATATATGAATTTGATTCAATATATCTTTTTATGGATCATTGTCTCCATAATATAGCCTAAGTATTCTGGATCTTTAGATACTTGAATCTTGCTCTCCATATGCCAAGTCTTATGACTCTTGGCTTATCTACTTACCACTTGCATACTTGATGAACACTTGACTCTATAAAAAATTGTGTACTTTTATATGACTCTTACACTTCTACCTGCACTCCTAATATAAGATCCTTGTGCACATATTTATATTACATATTTGTTCTCATATACAAGACACTTGTGCACATTTACTCAACCTACAATTACACTCTAATTTATATGACACTTATGCATTTTCTGCACATTAACAATTGTGCATTTCCTACACATTCACACTTACATAAAAAGGAGAAATATAACTCACAATCTAAACTATAGATTCAAACCTAATCTATAATTTACAAATGTACCATGAAGGTACCGTGGGGGTACATTAGCATGTACCAAATAGTGTAATATACGTCAACTACTTCTACCATATCTTCTACTAAAATCATGTCCTCTTATTTCGTGAGAAATTAAAGTTATTTGTTGTTGTCTTTTAATGAGACTGTTTATTAAATGCATGCTCCAATGAGGATTGTGATATGTCATTCATATTTTGATCATGTTTTTATGGAAATTCCATTGACTCATCCACTAATAGAGTTGTTAAATCCTTTCATTCTGTAATAGAAATCACCACTGATTCAAACCTTGTTGATAGGATTCTTAGTACATTTTCTATAATACTTTGGGTTTTTAACATATTTTCTATTAATTTACATCTAATTGACAACACCCATTATGTGGATAAAGAAATCACTCATGGAATCAGATTCATTCATCTACAAGTTCTTGAATTCTCTTCTACACATTTGAAATCTCATGAATTTTACTTCATTGGTGCCTTGATAGAATTTTGCTAGAATTTCATATACATTATTTGAGCTAGTTGTTTCTATAATTATAGTAAGTATGGACTCCTCAATTGCCTGTTATAGACATGGAAAAATGATCCTATATCTAGTCTTTTTTTCCTTAGTTTTCCCATTGAGTTTCCAAAGTTCATATTTGAATCAAAATTTCCCTATCAAATATTATTCTTTCCTCCAAAAACATATACAATTGGATCAATCTTAAAAATATCTTTCCAACGGTATATGATATGTCCAATTCTGACATCGTTTGGTCCCCCAAACTATAGAAAAATCGCACATGGATCTAGTTGTTGCAATTGCACAATTTTTGAAAGTTCTAGAGTCCTAGTGGCTGCCCTAACCCTAAGACATAATTTTTAAATTTGGTTTTTCCTACCTTGCACCTCTTTAAAAACCATCTATAAAAGGTATTGAATCCCTTTCTTTTCTTTTGGAGCTCTCTTTCTTCTCTTAATATTCCGAATAACTCTCTTGCTCATGTTTTTTTAGCCCTTGAATCCTTTTGATCCTTTAAGTTTTCTTGTGTAATTGGTTGTTAAGGTATTCTTTGTGATCCATAAGTGGAGAAAGCTTGTTAAAAAAAATCTTATCTTATTGGAGAAAGAAAGGTTCTCCATTGATCTCTCTCATGATTGTCAGACTATCCCTTTGTTTACTCTCTTCTATTATTTTATATTTTAGAGTATTTTTGTATTTTTATTTTGGGTATTAGACCATCCATATAAATTTGTATTGAAGTCATTTATTTTGTTATGTATTTTTGTTGTCGTGTTTTCTATGATTATTTTGGGTATTAAAACCCCATATATAAATTTGTATTGAAGTCATTGATTTTATTATTTATTTTTATTGTCATGTTTTTTGTGTGTTTATTTTGGGTATTAAAACCCCATATATAAATATGTATTGAAGTCATTGATTTTATTATTTACTTTTATTGTCGTATTTTCTGTGTGTTTATTTTGGGTATTAAAACCCCATATATAAATGTACAGTTATGTCATTGATTTTATTATTCACTTTTATTTTTGTGTTTTCTTTGCTTTCATTTTGGGTTTTAAAACCCTTTGTGAAAATTTGTTGTGTAAACATTAATTTGTTTATTTGATTTTGTTATTCTATGTTATTGTCGTGTTTGTTTTGATACATAGAGGAATCGACAACTACCTTTCCTTTTTGAACAATTGGTCACAGTGTCAATTTGCATTACCTCTGATCCTAGTGTCATTATTATTATGTTA
Source organism: Wollemia nobilis (assembly GCA_028583015.1). NCBI lineage: Eukaryota > Viridiplantae > Streptophyta > Pinopsida > Araucariales > Araucariaceae > Wollemia > Wollemia nobilis. The sequence goes on from JAQPPZ010006809.1 coordinate 48,927, forward strand.
TTTATTTTTTGTGATTGTTATATCTTTTCCTTCTTTTTTTACTATGGCCTAACATTTTGCTTTGTTACTGTAATCATATGATATTGGGGGTAAGTGTTTACCTCCAAACCCTAGGATTTTCTTCTATTTTATAATTTTTTAAGCATTTGTCTCTGTTTTATTCTATATCCTAACACTTTGTTTCATTTAATTTAATTGCATTAACTTGGGGGCAATCACTTTATCCCCAAAACCCTAGCTAGTAAAATTGCATTGCATTCATTTTGTTAATACTTCATCCATTGTGCACATCTTTGCTATAATGATTTTGAAAGGTCAATATCATTATTTTGCTTTAAGGACAACTAAAATGACCTAGGAGGTTTGACTGATATGCTCTTGAGCACAATATAAATTGCGGCCTAAGCATACCTCCTACCATTGATCACCATTTTTAGTGTCTTTATGTAGTTTGTATTACAGGTTGAAGCTATTGGGATTACTGGACACAAGTTAAAGTGAGTAACAATCATTGATCTAGATAAGTGTTTCAATAAACCATTAATTTGTTTTAGTTGTGTATATTTCCTATATTTATTTTTTAATTTCGATCATAGATAAAGGAAGATATTTAGCTAAAAGGCATATAAAAGGCATATAGATTACATTTAGGGATTTTAGTTTGTTTGTGCACCTCTTTCTCTTCTTTCCTTGAAGTATAAAATATTATATTTCTATATAAGATAGGGTTATAATTAAAATTAAAGAATTATACTAGGGCAACAATTGTATTCTTGCACATTGTTTTTTTTTTTGCATCACATTTCATTTTGTAGTTTAAATATTTTAGAAATCCAAAACATGGATGTCTTCTAAATTAAAAATTGAAAACATCATCCAAACACCCCAAACTTGGAACGAGTCCTTAAAACTATTCCTAGTGAACCATTTTCCCTCCTTGCCCATTGAGTGTAGACACATAACAACCATCACGATATCCTTCAAGCTTCCTAGCATATACAACCCTAAGAATCATATGTGATGTGAAATTTTTACCCCTCTACATGTTTGGTGAACCCAACGTGAACATGAATCTATAGTAGCCAAAATATGAAGTATTTTTTTTTTTTTTTTTTCTTTTGTTCTAAAAAATTTAAACAAGACCACTAAAATAGATATTCATAGATTAGAAAAGTATAAAATTAAAAATTAAAAATCTTGTTTGATTCACATTTTTATTATTTTTAACATCCCTAAAAAGAACACATCCGACGTCTTATTCCATTTTCTATCCTTGTGACAGGGTGCCACTTTGGTGGTGGGAAATCCACATTAAAGGTCCTGTAAGTCAAAGTTGGTATAGAATTAATGAGAATACATGGTGAAGGGGGTATCCATACCCATGAACCTTTGAAAAGGAATTATCCTCACACTTGTGCTTGGAAAATTGAAAAAAAATTAATCAAGATTAAAATTTAACTGATCCAATATTCATCATAGTTTTGGAATAGAGGATGCATTTCTCTTTAGATAATTATATCACCAACCATAGAGAACTATGTGAGGAATGGTACGAATTGGGCTCCATCATAGCTTGGATTTCATTGTCAAGTATCTGTATGCGAGAATCTAGGTGAAGGCCCTAATTTAAGACAAGTTCACTATACCTCTCCAACTTTTTAACCCTATCTCACACTTTGTATTTTTAAAATAGTTTTAATTTTTATTTTATTTTTCTCTCTCCTATCCTTTTTCTTAGTTCTAATGGCTCCTAGTATTAGGAATAAGTGAAAGCTTTTATATCCTAGTCATATTTTCCAAGAAGATGACTAGGTTAATAAGGAGAATCCTAATTTAGAAGAGGAAGATAATGTAGAAATGAAAAATATGTTTGAAAAATATGGACACCTCACCTTCAAATATTTTGATCAAATGTGGGGTTTCTATAAGAAACATAAATCTAATTTGGACAAGGGTTTATAGGTGGAACAACTTGAAGAGGATGAGACCTCCCATAATTAGAATGTTCTATCCAAAAATATTCACATTAACCCCTTATTCAAAGATACCCCTAATATAAACCCTTTTCATCAACCTACCTATGCCACTACTACAACCACCAATATTGGAAGGACTCCACTTGTTCCTCCAACTAGTAGTGCATCCCAAAATTATTTTCAATTTCCTCCTCATCCTACCCATCTTAACATCTCTGCTTCTATTCCACCAAATATTAGTTTTTCTCAACAATAAGACACCACATATCACAATCCCTTCCACAACAGTGTCAATACCTCCAACATTAGTCAAGTCCCTTATCATAAGCCTACCTATACCCCTCCCTTAGGGAACTTAGGGGTATTACATGACTACAATCATCAGATGCAAAGCTTAGCAAGTATGGTGAAATAACTAGTTTGAAAAATGGACATGATTCAACCTCATTATTTTACCTACAACTATAGGGATATGCGCAAGCAACCCCTAGACCCTATCATTACCTCTAGGCCCTACCCCAAGAATTTTACCATGCTCATGCTTCGTATCTATAAGGGAGTGGAATATAAAATTGAACACATAATAATGTTTAGAACATGTCATGATATCATATATGATGACATTTTGCTTCTAAATACATTCCCTAAGGGCCTCGAGGGCATGGCATTAGAATGGTACTATAAGTTACTCAATCATTATTTGAGGAAATTTAAAGAGATGGGAAAAAATTTTGTCCAAAAATTTGGGGTCTATGTCAAAAGGAATGTGTCAATAAAAGATTTCTATATGCTAAAAAAAGGAGAAAAGGAAAAAATTTCAGATTTCTTATCTTGTTGGAGGAGTGTAGTTGGACAATTAACATATACTCTACCTCTTTGAGATATGTTTGAAATATTTATTGGAAAATTCCAAGAACAAATATCTTATGAGTTGGAGACCACAGAGAAATTTCACAAGACTTAACATACCTATGATGGTGGTTCTAAAAAAAATTTTGGAAGCTAACATTATTGATTTACCTCCCATCAGGGAACCAGATACCATGAGTAATTGGTAAAAAGCTGGAAAACACTGTGAGTATCATCAAGTAGAGGAGAACAATGAAAATTCATATAGGATATTGAAACATGTGGTTTAGAGCCTTATTGATGAAGGTCGCCTTGTTATAGAAGTTTCTAATCCCAATCCTCCATCAAACAACCAACCCCACACTCAACAAACACCCACAACAAATCAAGACATAAGGATTTTTCAATTCAAGATCCTCTCTCTAAGTATGGTTAGCTGATATATAATCAACCATAACATAATGTGCCCCTTACTATGATCATATGGTTGGTATGATAGCAATAATTACAAGAATATAAATACAAGCTCAACTGACCAAACCATCTCAACAACAGATAAGTTCAACATCCAACCTACCTTCAAAACCTCCCTTAGTTTTAAGAAATAAAAGGAGCACAAGTATAGAGAACCCACCTTTAGTGTTAAAACTACAACCTAAAGTCTCCTTCAACATCCAACAATAATTAGCTAGTACCCTAGCTAAGATTTCCCTTTTAGAACTTTTACAAACTTCCCCTATTCATAGGGAAGCTTTGTTGGAGCTTCTAAAACAACAGTCTATCCCACAAGATATTTCCCCTAGTGATATGACATATGTCATAAGTTATCTTTGTATACATCACATCACATTTTTTGATGATGACATGCCTTCCTCTAACTTGCGAGGGGGCTTTTCCCTCTATATCATTGTATTTATTGGGGAAAATTTATCAAGTAGATATTGATTGACAATGGATATTCCATTAATTTATGTATATATCAATTTTTCCAAAGTTTTGTATTAAAATATAAAGAATTAATTAAATCTGATGTTATCATCAAAACCTTCATCAATGTGTCCTAAGAGGCCTACGATATTATATCCTTCCCCCTTAGGGTTGGACCTAAGATTTTATATACCTTTTTTTATGTGGTGTCTTGCCCTACATATTTCAATATTCTCCTTGGATATCCTTGGATCCATACAATGAGGGCTTTCCCTTCCACTTTTCATCAATGCTTAAATTTCAAGTTCAGGAATAAAATTATCATCATTTCAGGTGACCCTCATCCATTCAAATGTTGTTTAATAGTTGAAAAATCTAAATCTAGTATCAATATCTATCCTTTGGTCTCTATATCTTCTTCTAATGCTAATCCTTCTTGACAAATAATTGAGAAACTTAAAAAATTAAAAGTGATGGACCAATAATCAATGTTTCATCACAAGATCAATACAATCCATTTCTTCAAGAACCTCTTCTAGATCTTGCTCAATTACCACCTTCACCAAGGACTTTGGGTTTACCCTATAAGAAATATGAAATTGTACACTTTGGCACATGCACCTTTGTATTCATAGGAATATCCTCTAAAAAAGTATTTATTGTATAAAAGATTGTCCTGTAAAGCATTCTTTCACCCATTGCTAATTGTCAAATGACTATCCACATCCTAAGCAAATCCTATCTAGTATGGGATATATAGGTAAAGATTTGGGTCCATAATGTAAAGGTATTGAAGAACCTTTAGAAGTTGATATTTGGCATAGGAGATGTATTATAGGCTACATACACAACACAAATCAAACTTTACCATTCAACGATGATGATCATCTTATGGCTTACGATGAATTTATAGATTATCAAGGCTTCGAATGGATTGATGAGGATGAGGGACCACTTGATACCACTAATATTGTTTGTAATGTGATAACATTGGTGCATCCTAAGTTAGTCACAACCCCAAGGAGTATTCTAAAGGTTATACTATGTGACATAACTCATGAGGATGTCATTCGAAACAACTTCTTCTTTGATGGGTTAGTCCCTTGCATTGCGTAGGTTGAGTCTTCTAGTTCTCAAGAAGACTTTGGTTATATGTCTCCTAAGGACATTAAGCCATTAGGAGTAATCCCTACCCTACCTCTTCTTGAGGATTAGCCAAACATTCTCATTGAGGAGATCATAGATGTCAACATAAGTTCTCAAGAGAGCCCTAGAATATGTAAGATAGGTAATACCTTGTCCATGGACACACAAAAGTAATTGACCAATTTGTTGAAATAATTTCATGACATATTTGCTTGGTCATATGTTGACATGCCATATATTGACCCTTCCCTCATTATGTATAATTTGGTAGTGAAGTCTCCTATTAAACCTATTAAGTAGAAACTTAGAAATATGTATCCTAATATCACCCTTTTAGTCAAGGACCTCCAAAAACTTCTTGATGTTAATTTCATAAATTTTATTGACTATTCTAATTGGATTTGTAGGCATTAAAATTGTGTAAATCAAATAATACTACGATGATGAAACTCTTATCGACACCATACGACCCCATTGGGTAACCATTAAGGGTTAATTAGGGGTCCTAACAACTTTTTGGAAGGTTTACCCCACTTTTGGGAAGTTTTTGGCCATGTAGCCATGGTCGTCCCACCCCAGGATGACCACAGTTCATGGTCATCCCACCCAGGGATGGCCATAAGAAACCATCCCTAGGTGGGACGACCATGGTCTAGACCCTTCAAAAATTCAATGGTAGGATAAATAGCAATCAATTTCTACCATTTATCCTACCCAATGAGTTACCATAGATTAGGATACTATCTAGATCATCACAAACTACAAATTGGATGCCCAAATTGGAGGTCTCCTCCACCCAATGCATGGCAAGGGCTTTTATAAGTGGCAACACTTTCCTTTCATGCACCAACTTGCCCCTTTGCCCTTTTTTCCATATTGGGCTATAAATTGGAGTGATTCCACTCATTTTCAAAGAGAGACATTTTCAAGTATTCTCCATGAAGTGCTGTCGAGATTAGCTCTCATCGTTTGCCCTTGTATTTGCCATTGGAAACCTCATAAATCAAATAAATTTTAAAGTAATCTCTAAATACGTACATCCATTCCAAAATCCACCCATTCCTATGAATCAAATCATCACATTTGATGACAACATCCCTAGGATGATTCTAGACCATATACAAGTGGAATTGGTGGTAAAAACCATCGTGTTTTGCGATCATCCCCACCTATGATGGTTAATAGTCCCAATTGGAACACCCAAGTATGACCATGAATTGGCCCACAATTTTGAATCAATTTTAGTGTAGATCATTTCTATAGTAATATATATGCATCATACTTGATTTTGGTGAAGTTTGGAGCAGTTTTGAATTATCAATTAGGGTTTTGGTGATAACAGTCCTAATTGTCCCACCCAGGGATGGCCATAGATTCTGCTAATAATTTCACTTCAATTTTTACATAGATAATTACAAAAGTAGATAATATACATCATGCTAAGTTTTGGTATCATTTGGAGTAGTTTAGCCCTTTCGATTGCACTTTTTATGTTCAATATTGCATGCATTCCTTTGATTTTATCCTAATCTGCACATGCTATTAACCCATTTTAATTTCTTGTATGTAGGTACAGGTATTCCAACATATTAGTAATAAGATAAATATTTTAATATGGATAGCTCAAAGCAACGAAAACGGAATATTGCTATTCAATCATGAGTGCGAGAAGAAGATTGAAAGTGCACCATAATATTATGAAAGGATTAGATCCTTCAACTTTGTAACTTGGATTGTATCAATTGAGAAACCTCAAGGGTATATTTTGTAAATTTTATTTGAAAAATTGATCAATTAAAAGAGAACCCCCATTTCTTCCAATATTTGTCATTTATTATTTACTTTAATATCACTTTTGAATGCGTAAATAAAACAATAGATGCATTTCAATTTTAATTGCTAAGTGCACTATTTTTTCTGCTCTATAGGATCTCCAACATCATTCCTATAGCTAAGAAGAAAGGAACAATCAGAATATGTACCTACTTTAGGAACATCAACTTAGAATATCCCAAGGACAATTTCTACCTATCCAACATAGATCAGATAATAGATTTCACTACCAAATATGGGATGTTATCTCTTATGGATGGTTTCTTGGGATACAATCAAATTATGATTTCCCCTAAGGATAAGGCCAATATAACGTTCATCACTCCATGGGGCACCTTCTATTGGAAATTCATGCCTATTGGTTTGAAAATATTGGTGCCACATATTAGAGGGCCATGACTTATATTTTTCATGACATGATGCATGATACCTTACAAGACTATGTGGATGATACATTAGGTAACTACATACTTCTATAGAACCATGTTCATTATTTAAGATAAATTTTTGAGTGACTTAAATAAGTTAGATTTCATATTAAGCCCTCCAGATGTAAATTTCGAGTCACATCTGACAAGTTTTTAGGTTTCATCACTTCTAGGTGAGGCATTGAAGTTGAACTTACTAAGATAGTGACTATTACTAAAATACCTACTTCCAATAAGATAACCAAGTTGTGTAGCCTACAAGGTAAAATTTAGACTATTCATCGATTCATAGTCTAGTTAGTCGATAAGTGTCAGCCATTTCTTAAGCATCTTAAAAATATATCATTTTCAAGTGGGATGACAAGTGTCAAAAGTATTTTGATAGACTCAAAGGGTATCTCACTTCTTTGCCTATTCCTTCCCAACTAGATAAGTAACTAATAATTTACATATCTACCATAACTCATGCTCTGGGGGCCATGCTAGCCCAACATGATGATCAGAACAAAGAGTGAGTCATAAACTATACCAATAGAACTTTGGTTAGATATAAAACCCAATATACTCCTTTAGAGAAGTTTTACCTCATTGTATTTTTTCTTCTCAAAATTTAAGATACTACATTATCAACCATAAAATATTGGTGGTTGTCAAGTTTGACTCTTTGTGCTATTTAATGTATAAACCCCACCTTTTAGGTTGAGTCACTATGTGGGTTCTAGACCTTAGATTTATTTAAATTTCATAGGTCAAAATGATATTAAAGTTCAGGTCATTGCTAACCATTTAGCCTTCACTCCCCTAGAATCAACACATCCTTTGGTTGTTGAGTTTCTCTATGAGTGCTTTACCATTGAAGCTAAAGACCCATAGTATTGAAAATTATTTTTTTGGGGAGCTTGATGCTTAAGGGGCATTGGTGCTAGAATCATTCTGGTTACCCCACAAAAACAACTCATTCCTCTTTCTTTCAATATTCATTTCTATTGAACAAATAATATTGCAAAATATGAAGCTTTGATCCTTGGTATTAGAGTTAGCTTAGACTTGAAGGTTATATTCCTTTAATTCTTTGGTGATTCTTAACTTGTGGTTAACCAAATTGATGATATTTATTATACTCGATATGATAAACTTAAACCATACAAAGAGATTATCACCAAGCTTTTTTATTTATTTGAAAGGGTCACCACATATTCTATCCTTAGATCCTCAAATCACCATGTGGATGCCATGACCACTATTGTATCCTTGATTCCTTTAGAGTTATAATACGATCAAGCATCAATTATCATCGAACAACTCTAGGAGCTCACATCACTTAGTTCTAGTATTATTCCCTTAGATGTTTTGACCATCGAAACCTCTACATCTGAGCCATGGTATACTGCCATATTAAAATTCCTTAAGGATGGCTTAATTATTGATGGTTTATATTGAAATCAGTGTAATATTTTGTGCAAAATAGCATATTTATTTGTTACAATTGGTAATAACTTATATTGGTGTTCTTTTGAAGGCATCCTCTTATGATGTCTTAACTTTAATGAAGTCTAGCTAGCCCTTACTGAATCTCATGAAGTATCATGTGGTGGCCATTTGAGTGATAATGATATTACAAATAATCTCCTTCATATGGGGTACTATTGGCCTTCCATGAAGAAAGATGCATGCAACCATGTTCAATGTTGCAACAAGTATCAACACCATGATATGTTGTCTATGATCCTTCTCAAAACCTTCAAGTTATTTCTTCCCCTTGGCCATTCTCTATGTGGGAATTGGATATTATAGGGAATATTAACTTTTTGTAATTTTATGGTCACAAATTTATCATAACAACAATATAGTACTTCACTAAATGGATCAAAGCCATAACCTTGGCTTTGATGACTAGAAATAAGATATCCAAGTTCATCTTTAACCAAATTTTTATAGGTTTGAGATTCCTTCTATGATTATTTCTAACAATGGAACTCCTTTCAAGAATATATATATTCTTAAACTTTGTGCTAAGTACAAGATTCAAAACAACTGGTCAAATCCATACTACCCTTAGGGTAATGGGTAAGCTAAAGCATCCAATAAGTCTTTGATCAAAATCTTTAAAAAGTTGGTTTGTAAGACCGGTCATGATTGGTATATCTAAATTTATCCTACCTTGTGGGTCTATCATACCAGTGTACATACTCCTATAGGTACTTCTCTATATGTCTTAGTCTATGGTACTAAGGTAGTCTTTCTATTTGAGTTAGAAGTTTCTTCCTTGTGTATCTTGTTGCAAGATACCTCATTTGGCAATGAGTTCTATTTAGATTATTTGAACCAATTGGATTTTTTGGATGAAAAGTGTATCAAAACTTTATAAGATATATGAGCCTATCAAATAGGCTCAAGTGATCTTATTCCAAAAAAATTTAGAATCATTCTTTTGAAGTTGGAGACCTTGTCCTTAATGAAACCCAAAAGAATACCAGTGCTCAATCTAACCTAAAAGGCAAGTTCTAGGCCAAATGGTTAGGGCACTTTGCCATAATGGCTAAGTTTGTCTTAGGTTTCTATAATTTAGCCTCTCTAGATGGTAAATAACTTAAAGAACCAATGAACATAATGCATCTAAAAAATTACTATGCATAATTCATCATCCTTCATTATATCACATTTATCTTAGTAATCATACTGTAACATCATTGTTTGTTCATACTACATACTTGCCTAACATATATTGCATGATTTTCCTAGCATTTTCTTCCACTTGCATCTCTACTTGTCATATCATTGTATGACTACTTTCTCATACTTGCACGACTACTCAATGATATAGATTTTTGGGGATTTTGTGACAATGGCATGTGATGACACCTAATTAGGTCATAATTCACATGCATTTCACTCTCACTAGGGCTCTAATTCCTAGCAAAGTCCCCAACCTAGATTTCATGCATCACATCACTTTTCTTCTTGTATTCCATAACTTTGAATTTTTTTTTACAATGACCATCGATTTCACTCCAAAATCAAGGAATATATTTCTCTTCTCGATGTATCCATATACTTTGCAAGTTTTTTATTCTTCTTTTCATCAAGACAAAGATATATGTTCTTCATCCATTCACTCAACTTTGATTTCACACTTTTTCTTCTTGACTTTTTAATTATTAAATAGTCCTCATGGAATAGCGTAGATATCGCATGAATATCATTTATGGTATTCATACAACCATTAACTATCTTACGCACACCTCTAAACCATTAAAATTTCCAAAAATAATCACACACATGTAATTATTTGCTCTTTGCTCATCATTTTTTTTCTTGTATTTAATTCTAACACATGCACACACTTACATATTGCTTTACTCAGGTTTATTTCTTCATACACTTTCTTGCACACACCACAACCCTATCGGGTTACACTCTCCTTGATGTAGTGGGTACTACACTCCATTACAAGATATGCTTCATGACCATTTTAGTAGGTCATACATAGTACATATCCTAGTAGGTAATTACCCTACAATAGTCACTAGCGAGCACACAACCATAGCGGGTATCACTCCACCTTGTCCATATCAATGGGTACCACACCCCATTATAGGATATGTTCCATGACCATCTTAGTAGGTCATACACAACACACATCATAGCAAGTAATTTCCCCACAACAATAACTAGTGAGCACACACCCATAGCGGGTATCACTCCACTTGGCCATTTTGAGCATAAAATCCTTTATGGATAGATTCATGGCCACACATGAGAGGCAGCCTCCATATCGATCATTTTTTAGGATACATCCTTACATGGTTCTACTCTTTTTCATTTTTGCTTTCTTTATTTTGACCTTTCAGATATTTTTTTCCCCTTCTTCTCTCGTATTCCCTCTTATTTCTTTTCCTTTCTTCTTTCTTCTATGCATTTCATCTTAGGTAGATTGCATTTTATGCATTAATTAGTTACATTAATTATATTTATTCTATATCCAATTACCATTATCATGTTTTTGCTCTACTTGATCTATTTTATTTTATTTTTCTACTTTGCTTTCTTTCTTTACCTTTTTTGAGTTTCGTAAGGAATTTTACATTCCTTCTAAAACTTGATGGGGTATCCTAACCTTAGAGGTATTAACGATAGTAATGTATTATTTTTTGTGCAAAAGTCTAAAGTGTTCGTAGTGATATCTTTTGGCACCACCCCTCTGTTCAAACTTGACTACTCTTTCTTTTTTTGTGTGTTTTCCCATAGGTATTTACATATTTTTTTGATGCAATTATTTGGCCATAAATGCATCAAAGAGAGGGTAAAATATAGATATGGAAAATTGACCCATTAAGATGAGTCATTTTCCTTATATCCTTAGTTTTTCACTCTCTTTCTTTTATTTTTTCATATATGTCTATATCTATCTTTAACACATATATTTGGCCATAAATGCATCATAGAGAGAACAAAATGTAGACATAGAAAATTGACTCTATGTCTATAATTTTTCTCCTTAGTTTCTCTCAAGTTGCCAAAGGTCATAGTTGAGCTAACTTTTCCTCCATCAAATATTCTTATTTCCTCCTCAAACCTATACTATTTTATCAATATTAAAAATATATTTTCAACGATGTATAATATATCCTATTTTGACATCGTTTGGTTTCCCAAACTATATAAAAACAACATATGGATCTAGCTATTGTAATTGCACGATTTTCAAAAGTTCTAAAACCCTATTGGTCGCCCTAACCCTAAAAATTAATATTTAAATTTGGTTTTTCCTGCCTTGTACCTCTTTAAAAACCCTCTATAAAAAGGGATTGAATCCCCTTGCTTTTCTCCTAGCTCCTGGTTCCTGGATCTCTTGCTTCTCTTGATATTTTAAATAACTCTCTTGCTCATGTTTTTTTTAGCCCTTGAATCCTTTTGATCCTTTAAGTTTTCTTGTGTAATCGGCTGTTAAGGGATTCTTTGTGATCTGTAAGTGGAGAAGGCTTGTTAACAACAATATTATCTTCTTAAAGAAGGAAAGGTTCTCCATTGATTCTCCCTTAGAATCATCAGGTTATCCCTTTGTTTACTCTCTTCCATTATTCTGTGTTTTAGCATATTTTTGTATTTTTATTTTGGGTATTAAACCCTCCATATAAATCTGTATTGAATTCATTGATTTTATTATATATTTTTATTGTCTTGTTTTCCGTGTGTTTATTTTGGGTATTAAAAACCCATATAAATATATAGTGAAGTCATTGATTATATTATTAAATTTTATTTTTGTGTTTCTTGTGCTTTCATTTCAATTTTTAAAAACCTTTATGAAAATATTTTGTGTAAACATTAATATATTTATTCAAAATTGTTATTTTGTGTTATTATCATGTTATTGTTGTGTTATTTGTTCATTGTGATTGTTATATCTTTTCTCTATTTTTGTCTTGTGCCCTAACATTCTACTTTGTTACTATAATCATATGATATTGGGGGTAAGTGTTTACCTCCAAACCCTAGGATCTACTTCTATTTTATAATTTATTATTGCACATTTTGTATGATTCTTAGGGTTGGATCCATTAGGAAGCTCAAATAAAGGAAAAAATGGGCTCACCAAGAATGGTTTTAAGGACTCGTTTTAGGTCAAGGGGTTCGGATGATGTTTCGATTTGTTAATTTAGAAGAAACCTATATTTTGGCTTTCTAAAATATTTAAACTACAAAATGAAATGCGATGCAAAATAGATAATGTGCAAGAATACAATTTTTACCCTAGTATGATTCTTCAATTTGATGAATTATAACCCTAGCTTATACAAAAATAGAATATTTTATACTTCAAGCAAAGGAGAGAAAGAGGTGCACAAACAAACTAAAGGCCCTAAATGGAATCTATATGCCTTTTATTCTTCAAATGCCTAAGGACTTAAGTAAATATATTCCTTTATATATGGTCTAAATTTAACAAATAAATAAATAAAAGACACAAATAAAATAAATTAATGGTTTATTGAAACATTTATCTAGATCCATGATTGTTCCTTGCTTTAACTTATGTCTAGTAATAACGACAACTTCAACCTGCAAGACAAACTACACAAAGATACTAAAATTGGTGGTCAACAATAGGGGTCTTGTTTAGGTCGTAATTGCTTTTGTGCTCGGGAGCACAACAGTCAAGCCCCTAGGTCCTTTTAGTTGACCTTAAAGTAAAATAATGATCTTGACCTTTTGGAATGGTTATAGCAAAGATGTGCACAATGGATGAAGTATTAACAAAATGAATGCAATGCAATTTTACTAGCTAGGGTTTTGGGGATAAAGTGATTGCCCCCAAGTTAATGCAATTAAATTAAATGAAATAGAGTGTTAGGATATAGAATAAAATAGAGATAAATTCTTAACAGATTATAAAATAGAGATCCTAGTAAATACTTATCCCTAATATTATATGATTATAGTAACAAAGCAGAATGTTAAGGCACACGATAAAAATAGAGAAAAGATATAACAAACATAATTAACAAATAACACATCACTAACACAAAATAACAAAATCAAATAAATAGATTAATGTTTACACAACAAATTTTCATAGAGGGTTTTAAAACCCAAAATGAAAGCATAGAAAACACAGCAATAAAAGTGAATAATAAAATCAATGACTTCACTACAAATTTATATATGGGGTTTTAATACCCAAAATAAACACATAGAAAATACGACAATAAAAGTAAATAATAAAATCAATGACTTCAATACATATTTATATATGTATTTTAAATGTCCAAAATAAACACAAAAAAACATGGCAATAAAAATAAATAATAAAATCAATGACTTCAATACAAATTTATATATGGGGTTTTAATACCCAAAATAAACACACATAAAAAACAACAATAAAAATAAATAACAAAATCAATGACTTCAATACAAATTTATATGGAGGGTTTAATACCCAAAATAAAAATATGAAAATACATTAAAACACAAAATAATGAGAGAGTAAACAAAGGGATTACCTGACCATCATGAGGGAGAATCAATGAAGAACCTTTCCTTATAAAATAAGATAATATTATCATTAAAAAGCCTTCTCCACTTACAGATCTTGAAGAATAATGAGAGAGAGTAAACAAAAGAATTACCTGACAATCATGAGGGAGAATCAATGGAGAACCTTTCATTCTCAAGGAGATAATATTATTATTAAAAAGCCTTCTCCACTTATAGATCATGAAGAATCCCTTAACAACTAATTACATAATAAAAGTTAAAGGATCAAAAGGATTCAAAGTCTAAAAAATAACATGAGTAAAAGAGTTATTTGGAAGATCAAGAGAAGTCCAGGAGCAAAAGGCCAGGAAAAAAACAAGGGGATTCAATCCCTTATTATAAAGGGTTTTAAAAACCAAATTTGAAAATTAATTTTTAGGGTTAGAGCAGCCACTAGGGTTCTAAAACTTTTGAAACTCGTGCAATTGTGACACCTAGATCCATGTGTGGTTTTTTATAGTTTAGAGGACCAAACAATGTTAGAATGAGACATATCATATACAATGAAAAACCCTTTTCAAGCCTGATTCAATGGTATAGGTTTTGGAAGAAAAAAAATATTTTATGGGGGAAAGGTTGGCTCAAAGATGACATTTGGAAGAGAAAAAAACTAAGGAAAAAAATGTTGTAGACATAGGCTCAAATTTTAGTCTATATTTTGCCCCCTCATGAATTTATGTCCAAATAAATGTGTCAAAACAAAATGTAAACATCTATGAGAAAAAAATAGAAAGAGAGAGAAAAATGAAGGATCTAAGGAAAATGACTCATATTAATGGATTAATTTTCCATGTCTAGCTTGATTCTTCTTCAACACATCCTTCTTAGCTTGAGAAAGTATATTATATGCTATTGTATTTGCAGGTTATGCATATTCATTCTTCACTGGCTTCCAAAGCTTTATATGATCCAAATAAAATTTTCATTTAAATGCTCCAATAATCATAGATTTTCTATTAAAATAAAGAATTTATAGTTGCAGTGTACTTTTGGTGGACGACATTATGGCTAAGAAATTTTAATAGAGCTTGAAAGGCAAACATAAAACATAGCAATCACAATTAATTCTTTCCAAGGCAACTTTGGATACCGGATAACAAAACACAAGACAAGAAGGTAGAAGCTTAGATAGTCTAGTATTGGAAAGCAAATACGCAACCAATCAACGAGAGAGATAAATGGTCCAGTAAGTCCGATTACTAGAGACGTAAACGCAAGACCAGGTCAACTGGATAAACAAATAGCTATTCTATTCTAGAAGGGAGTTTTCTTTTGGTAAGGTATTGAGAAATTTCAGAGATTAAAATATAACTGAACAAATGCAAGAAAAATAAAATTATAAATATTTTATATTATATTAAAAGTGGCTACTGCGGCAGTATTATATAGACTTCTTTTTCATATAATTGGATTCACCAAATCCTTCTGCTTCATGTTCTCCAGGACAACACTGTATCAACCATGTTGAGATAGACTTCTTCAATAGCCAAAAGCTTTCTAAAAACTTTCTTCACCTTTGCAAAGGTTACATCGGTTGTTTCTTCTGCTCCTCCTTATGTTTCTCCTTCAACAACTGTTCTTCTTCAACACTATTTACGCTTACTACTTCAACCTCTCTCAATCTTCTCAGTCTGTTCAATGTCACACTTACACTTGTCTAACCAAAAACTAAAGTCATGCCCCACACCTATATATATTCCTCTGTCTAACCAAAAACTAAAGTCACGCCCAACATTGCGAGGATGGCGAGAAGAGTTCAGTTATGGAGAGAAGAGTTCATTTTACTTTCTGACAAACATTAATTATACGAAATCTATCTATCTAATTTTTGAACAACTGTAGCTACCGAAAGTAAATACAAGTGCTGCAGCAGAGTACGACGAAAAACTTGTTTAAAGGGGAATCTTGATTAATTTCCAACAGCTTCAATATCGCCTACTGATTCTCCTCCCGGTGCTATATAAGTGATCGCCTTGTCTCCTCTTATAGCCAAATAGAGGATCCCCATCACATACACGAGCATGGCTGCTAAACCCACTAATCCTATTAATACCGAAGCAATCTTTGGCAGTTTGTTATGAATTAGCCAATCCACGAATGTGGTGCTTAGGTAGTAGATGTTAATCACTATGATAACCAGTCCGATGAGCCAAGCTAAAACAGTAAGCTGCAACAAGTGAAAATTTTGAGTTTCAGAAATCGTCTCATAATTAAAAATCAAAATTTATACGCATTGAAAAACAATGTGGTTACTTACCGTGATGGAATTTTTATGAGGACCCATCTTTATCTTGCTACTTGTAAACTTCAACAAAGGAATAAGGGCAAACGGTAATTCGATTGATAAGATGATCTGCACTACGGAATAACGAAATATATGTTAAGGATTATCTGCTCCAAACAAGGAATAGAAATATTTATGGTTTACGTTTTAAAAATTCCAACATATACCGAGCAAATAATTATTAGGTGTCCTGCACCAGTACTACCGCCAAGGATAGCCACCACCAAACTTCGTACGATTGCAACGCCGCGAGTTATAAAACTACGTTTCCATGGCTTCATTTTTAAGTTCAGAAAACCCTGCAAGTTCAATTAAATAAAAATATTTATTGGGATTCCTTGGAAATCTCAGCGTATATTTCAAGGAGTAATATTTTGTATGTTATGCTACTAAATTCTTCTTACCTGCATCACATACTGCCCTGCATATGTTCCAGTGATAGTTGAACCTAGCCCCGAAGCTAGTAATGCTACTGCAAATACTTTAGCACTCCATTTACCTAAGACACTCTGAAATGTGCAGTAAAATATCAGTTAAAGAATTTAATAAGAGCCCATTTCAGTGAATATTCTATTTAGAAGTTTCTTGATGTCAAAACTAAATTTAAATGAACCTTTGACATATTTCCTGTCCTTGAAGCATATCTTGATTTTATAGCGAGTGGGAACAGAACTAATAAACTAAAAAGATTACGAAACTTTTGTAACAGATTAAAGAAGTTCAGCGTAGAGAATCAACGTACTCCTAGTAGGAAAGAGGCATTATGGATATTCATGTTTGTGCAGTTCTCTGCGGCGGCAGGTGATATATTTGAGGAGAAACAAACAGAGGCGGTCACAGAAAGGACTGCGACATTGATCAGAAATGCAACAAAGAGAGCAAATGCGCTCTCTATAAAGAAGTACCTGCAGGTTGACTATTCAAACAAAACAAATAATGTGCTTATTAACGGAGCTCAAATTGAGAAGTAATATGTCGGAAATAGGTATACTTGGGAATCGGTAAATTTAACTTACATTGATTTCAGAAATAGAGTTAGGAACCTTCCTCGAAAGAACCAGTGCTGAATGCAGAAATAAGTTGTGCCTAGAGAAACCATAAAATTAGTTGGATTAAGCGACTTCTAAAAACTTAAAAAACTTGTTTCGTTCCTAAGGAAGCAAGATAGCTTACGGCATAAGAAAAGCACCGACGAGAGAGATAGCAAGACCGGTGGCTCCGCTTCCTCCTAACAGCAGCACGAACATCCCTTTCAAGACCTCTGTGGCGTCGGGCATAGTATGTCCAAGCTCTCCAAAGAAACAGCCGGCCACTATAAATACTAAAATAGTAATTGCTAACTCTAATTTCCTGATCTGGAACAATTTAGCAAAAATTCATTCCAGTATTTTAGTCAGAATGACAAAATGGTGATGTCAATCACGCGATTGAACTTTTCAAAGATGGATGAACGTAGAATTAGTTGGTAAGTATAAAGGAATACCCCATATCGCTGCACTCCCAGAAGAATAATAGTGCTGAACCCTGTTATCAGAACCCCACCCCATAAAGGTATGCTGAACAACATGTTCAGTGCAACAGCAGTTCCAATAACTGAGCTTGAGCAGACAAAGGCAGACCTTAGTTAATGACATAATGAACGACGAAGGTCATCTTCTATAGGCTGAACTAGATGCAGAAAAATAAGATAAAATGTCAAACCTTCAGGGATGTCAGCTCCAATAACAGCCACTTCTGCCAACAGCCACAGAATGTAATTTATTTTTCTTGGATACTCCTTTCTGCAGTGCTCTGCAAGGTGCTTGCCTGCGACATCAGCCAGTGAAACAAAATCCTTATTTACTAAAATCCTCACTTATTAAACAATAAATATCTTCAGGAAAAAAAATTAAAAAAATAACAAATGTTTCTCCCGGATAAATGTGACAGACTAACCTGTAGCTACTCCCAAATTTGATGAACGAGATTGAATAATCAAGGTAAAAAACGTTGCCAGCAGAACTACCCAAAGCAACTGCACGCACAGTGCAGAAATTACTTTAGAATATTGAGACCGTTGGGCGGAATGTTAAGAATGTACAATTTATTTTGTAAGAGGTCTTAGATTATGGCATACCTCATACCTGACCGCCGCCCCTGACTGTAAGTCCGATTCCACTGAGAAACATAGCCGAAGTCAAAACAGATGTTATGAATCACACAATCAATTCCTCGGGAACTGGCATGAAGAGGGAAAAAGATACTTACGGTTCCCAGGATCCACATAGGTTATGGACACAAGTAAGCCCGGTCCAACACATGCCATAAACTTCTTCCATTCGCTCTGCTTCTGTGTTGTGACTCAAACAATACGAGAGATTAGAAGAATTTTTAGATAACTATTACGGACACAAGTAATCTCTGAATGTATCCTTCACATTGCAAAATGTTCAAACGTAAAGGCGAAGTGTACGTTATCGAGACATAGGCCTATTCCGACACATATCTAATTAGTACAAACAAATGCAATCTAAAAAATATTTACGATTTATAGAGAAGCAGAATAGATTAGCAGACCTTATCAGCAGAGGCCACCACTTCGTCTATCGAAGTCCCATGGACCCTGTGATCAAAATGCGCACCTGCCATTTCAACCGCTTCCGGAGACGTCCAGCTTCTGATCACGAAATTCCGCTAGTAGCTGAAACAATGCAAAAGACAACCCAAATTCCCTTCTCCAACTTGTCACGGTATTGGAGGTGGTTGCACTCTATTTATTCTCGCTCAAAGCAGCTGCTGCTAACATGGAATTTTATATTTGTTTCCCAAGAGCATCTTAAACCTTATTTAAATTAACAGTTACCTGCAAGCGACAAGGAAGACAATATATATGTTTGTTTATATGGGTACGCGTGAGGCTGGAATTCCTTCGCAATATCACGTCTCCAAACAAAAGAAAATGAAAGCCATGGTGAAATTCCCCATAGAGGTACAGACGTAAGGATCTCGCCATAACAAAACACTTTGACGTCTTCCAGTCGAACCCGACATACTTTTCAGCTCTAATATAATGTTTGAAAGCGAGTTGACGCTAACTTGCTTACAACGAGGAATCCGGTCATAGAAAATTGGCATGAGGAATAGGGTTTGACAAGAATCTCGTTGAATTATTCAACATTGGAATACGAGGAGAGGACTAGAAACACGACCCAGACCCTTCAGAAATGAAAAGGACATGATCAAGAACTTGTCTTGTAAACCAAAGAATACTAGAAATAGGATGAGAAATTCGTTTGTGATAGTTATCTAGACGCATTTACCCATGAAGATAAATGAGTTCGTAATCCTCTGCCCTTAATATAAATCTAGTAACATATTTTCAAATTAATATTATCTATCTATTTACTTACGCGACGACTATCAAAAAGTAAAATTTAGGACGAGAACGTGTATCCCCACTTTGTGGATGTGGTTTTATTACCAGGAGCATGTCTATATATTTATTATATTACAATAAAAAGTGTCATCAGCTATAATACGAATCTCTCCCTCTACAGGGGGAACACATTACACATTGACTTTTATTTGAGCCTCTTGTGTTCGATTTCTATGATGAAGACTGACGTTTCTGTTAGAAAAATTAACCCAGATTTCACGCTTGTGCCCAACTGCGCTCCGAACCTTGGGCAAAACCGGATTGCGCTCCAGACATGGGCGAAGTCGGATTGCACTGCCGTAGTCCGAGATCCTGGCAAAAGTGTGACATGACGTCGCATCTATCTTCTGACAGATTTGACACCTGACAGATCCGATCTCCGCAGGAGTTAATGCCAAGTCGGCGTTTGTCAGAAACCCTAGATGAGGGTCGGTTAGAGGATAACCCTTATCCGAAGCTGTCAGAGGATAACCCTTATCCTCCTCTCCCCGCGGCTATAAAAGATGGTTCGGGTCTATGGACAAATCAGTGCGTGAAAGAGAAGCAGCGCGTGTGTGAGAGAAGTTCGTGAAAGCAGAAGCGGAGAGTAGAGCAGAGAAAGAAAGCAGAGCGATTCAATGAGCAGTGTGGCTCAACTGATTAATGTCCGAGCTGCAGACATGACATTTTCCCTGTTTAGTTTATCCTACAGCGTAGCCTACAGATGTTATTTCCTCGGTTGAGGAATACTGTAACCCTAGTTATAGATAAATAAACTTTGCTGTTGTTTGTGGCATCTTTAGGGTTTGTAGTAGTTTATTTACTAACGTTTGTTGTTCTCTATTCCGACGTTTCTCTCCTCTCATTCGGGTCTTGCCAAGCCAGGCAAACCCAGCGGCAACCGCAGAAGATGAAGAAGTTGAAGGCCAGAGTTGGCCAAGTCTGAAGCTTGTCAGTCGTCACCGTGCGAAGTTGGTCGTCGAGCGAATTTTGTCACTTCGCTGCGACAGCCGCACTTCGGCAGCTGAAGGTGCGAAGTTCGCACTTCGTTGCGATAGCCACGCTTCGCTAGCTAAAGGTGCGAAGTTTGCACTTCGCTACGACAGCCGTGCCGCGCTTTGGCAGCTGAAGGTGCGAAGTTCGCACTTTGCTGCGACAACCGTGCTTCGGCAGCTGAAGGTGCGAAGTTCGCACTTCGCTGCCAGTGATGGACAGTGCCCGTGGGTCGGCGCCATCCGCACTTCGCTCCCGAAGCTGGGAGTTGGACGTGCGCCCTGTGCAGTCTGTGCTGACGGACTTCGACGAGAAGAAAAAATAGTAAAATTTTTTCAAATTGGTATCAGAGTTTATAGTGCCGTGACACAGAGATAGAAGCATGGATTTCGAGAGAAACTCGTTTTAGTTGCAGATCCCACGAATTAACGGTAAGAACTACGATTACTAGAGCATCCAAATGAAGATCCTGTTCGGATCTCAGGAGCTATGGGAGTTAGTCAAGAATGGCTACCTAGAACCAGCAGATGCAGCAGCACTAGCCGCCCTCTCTCAAGTAGACAAGGATCTGTTGAAAGAGCACAAGGAGGACCAGAAGGCCCTCTTCTACATCATGCAAGCGGTTGAGGAGACCATCTTCCTGTGGATTGCATCAGCCACCAAGGCCAAGCAGGCCTGGGAAACCTTGGCAAGTTCGTATCAAGGCATCGACAAAGTGAAGTTGGTGAAGCTGTAGATGCTCAGGAGAGAGTTTGAGAACCTACAGATGAGCGAGTTCGAGTCGATGAGTGACTTCTTCACCCGGACGACGAACATTATCAACCAGATGCGGTTGAATGGAGAAAATGTCCAGAGCTAGAGAATCATGGAGAATATTCTCAGAAGTCTGCCTGCCAAGTTCGAAGAGTCAAGGGATTTGACAACCCTCTCGATAGACGAACTCATGGGTTCCCTGCAGACCCATGAATAGAGGCTGAGCCGCTCAACTCAGTCTTCTTTGGAGCGAGCCTTTAAAGCACAAGTCTCAGTCCAAGACAATAGCAGACAAGACTTCCACAATGATGCTTCTAGTTATCAAGGAGGAAGAGGCAGAAGTAGGCGTGGGAGAAGGAACAAGCAAGGAGGGAGTTCAAACCCTCAGGACGCTGAGCCAAGTTGCAACTTTCATCAGCAAGGAGAAAGAGGCATTGGTATAAATCAGCAAGGTGGATCTCAGCAGAAGAAGGACATGTCGAAGGTCCAATGCTACTACTGCAACAAGTTCGACCATTATGCCACACAATGCAAAAAGAAGATGGCAAATGAGAATCAGCAGCAAGCCCATTATTCGAAGGAACTCAAAAATGCGATAGGCAGAAATGTGTTGTTGACTTGCAGTATTGAAGAGGAGAGCAAGAAAAACATATGGTATCTTGACAGTGGTTGCAGCAACCATATGACTGGGAACAGGGAGATGTTCTCACAACTGGATGAAACAGTCCAATCCGAAGTCAAGATGGGGAACAACATCAAAGTTCCTATGATGGGGAAAGGAAAGATCCTCATTCGCATCGGGCACGTTGATAGAAAAACAATTCAAGATGTTTTTTATGTGCCTGGGTTGAAGCACAATTTGCTAAGTGTTGGACAACTTGTGCAGAAGAGGCACACTGTACTGTTCAAATATGGTGTCTGTTCCATCAAAGACAAAGTCCATGGACAAATCGCAACTATGTCCATGAAGAAAAACAAATTTTTTTTGCTACAGATTTAGAATGAATCTTTGATGTCTCTGAGTGTAGTTGATAAGGATGCTACCTTGCTGTGGCATCTCAGATTCAGTCACCTGAGTTTTAGTAGCCTGAATTTGCTGCACAAGAAGCAGATGGTGAAGGGTTTACCCCTTATAGAGCAACCAAATCAAGTTTGTGAAGGTTGCCTGGTCGGCAAGAAGCATAGGGATGCATTCCCTGTTGGACAATCTTGGAGAGCATCATGGCCTTTGGAGCTGGTGCACTCAAACATCTGTGGTCCCATGCAGACCACCTCATATGCCAGAAACAAGTATTTCCTGACCTTCATTGATGACTTTAGCTGAAAGACCTAGATTTATCCAATCAAGTTGAAGTCAGAGGCATTTACAAGGTTTAGGGAGTTCAAGGCTTTGGTTGAGAAACAGAGCAGTTATTATCTGAAGACTCTCAGAACTAATGGAGGTGGAGAGTACATCTCCAATGAATTCCACAACTTCTATAAGTAGCATGGAATTTGGAGGCAGTTCACTGCTAGATACACGCCACAGCAGAATGGCATAGCTGAGAGGAAGAATAGAGCAATTATGGAGATGGCACGGAGCATGCTGAAGGCAAAAAGTTTGCCACATGAGTTCTGGGCAGAAGCTGTAAGTTGTGTAGTTTATCTGCTGAACCGATGTCCCACTAAGAGTGTGAGGGACAAAATTCCAGAGGAAGCCTGGAGCAAGTTGAAGCCAAGTGTGGCTCATTTGCGAGTTTTTGGGTGCATAGCATATGCACATGTTCTAGATGAGAAAAGGCAGAAGCTGGATGACAAAGCTGAAAAGTGCATCTTCATAGGGTACAACGAACCATCAAAGGCATACAGGCTGTACAACCCTATGACAAAGAAACTTGTCATCAGTCGAGACGTGAAGTTCCTGGAGGATGAAGTCTGGAACAGGAAGTCAAAGACTAGTCAGTCTGAACCACAACTGTTGAATCTATAGACTTGGAGGATGACAGTGTCCAACCACCTATGCCTTCAAGCAGCAATAGTGGTTCCAACAGTAGCACAGCCTCATCATCCCAGTCACCTCCACTTGCAAGCAGAATTCAAAACCTGAGGACTCTTGCAAAAATTCGAAGCTTACAAGACATTTATGAGGTAACCCATAATCAATTAGATGAAGATTATTTTGATTTTGCTCTCTTTACTGAATGTGATCCAGTGGAGTTTGAAGAGGCAAGTCAGAATCGCAAATGGGTGAATGCGATGGATGAGGAGATAGCAGCCATTGAGAAGAATGAGACATGGCAGCTAACAGATCTTCCAGCACGAAAGAAGACCATTAGGTTCAAGTGGGTATATAAAACGAAGTTTAATGCCCAAGCAGAAGTTGACAGACATAAGGCCAGATTAGTGGCGAAAGGCTACAAGCAGAAGTCAGGGATTTGACTATCATGAGGTGTATGCACTTGTAGCCCGACTTGACACGATCGGAATGATTCTGGCACTCACAGCTCAGAAAGGATGGAGCGTGTACCAGATGGATGTCAAGTCTGCCTTCCTCAACGGAGTGTTGGAAGAAGAGGTGTACATAGACCAACCGCCCGGTTATGAAATACAAGGGCAAGAAGGCAAAGTCCTAAAATTGAAGAAGGCCCTGTATGGGTTGAAGCAAGCACCCAGGGCATGGTACAACCGTATTGATGGCTATTTTCAGGAGAATGGGTTTCAGAAGTGCCCATATGAGCACTCACTGTACATGAAGACAAATGCAGCAGGTGAGCTCATCATCATCTGCCTGTACGTAGATGATCCGATATTTATCGGCAATAGCGAAGACCTATTTGTGCAGTTCAGAACAGCCATGAAGTCCGAGTTTGAAATGACTGACATGGGGCTGATGAAATATTTTCTCGGCATTGAAGTTGACCAATCAGCAAATGGCATCTTCATTTCTTAGGGCAAGTATGCAAAGGATGTCTTGAAGTGCTTCAAGATGGAGGACAACAAACCTACCATCACACCTGTAGCCATAGGTTTGAAGCTGAGCAAGTTGGATACAGGGAGGTTTGTAGATCCAACCTTGTTCAAGAGGCTAGTTGGCAGTCTGATGTACTTGACGCGCAACTCGGCCGGATCTGATGTTCGGAGTCAGTCTGATCAGCCATTTCACAGAGACTCCAAAGGACACGCACTGGCAAGCAGGCAAGAGGATCTTGCGCTATGTCAGCGGGATGAGAAACCATGGCCTATTTTACGCCAAACAAGACCAATTGGAGCTAGTGGGCTTCACAGACAAGTGACTGGGCTGGCAGTACCGATGATCGAAAGAGCACCTTCGGGTATGCTTTCCATCTCGGATCAGGGGCAGTCTCATGGGCGTCCAAGAAGCAACCCATCGTTGCATTGTCCACAACCGAAGAAGAATATGTCGCTGCCACGATAGCCGCATGCTAGGCAGTATGGTTGTGAAGAGTTTTGAGTGAATTGCACAATCCTCCGGAAGGCATGACAACAATTTTTTGTGATAATAATTTGGCCATTGCACTATCAAAGGATCCCGTGTTCCATGGCCGGACGAAGCACATTGATATTCGTTATCACTTCATCAGAGAGTTGGTGAAGTCCGGAGAAATTCATTTGTAGTTTTGCAGATCCAAGGAGCAGTTGGCAGATATTTTCACTAAGCCTTTGAAGGAGGAAGACTTCAGTAGATTGCGAGAGTAGCTTGGAGTCAAAGCGCTCGTGAAATCAGGCTTAAAGGAGGGTGTTAGAAAAATTAACCCAGATTTCACACCTATGCCCAACTGCGCTTCGAGCCTTGGGCGAAACCGGATTGCGCTCCAGACATGGGCGAAGTCGGACTGTGCTGTCGTAGTCCGGGATCCCGACAAAAGTGTGACATGATGTCGCACCTATCTTTTGACAGATTTGACACCTGACAGATCCGATCTTCGCAGGAGTTAATGCCAAGTCGACGTTTGTCAGAAACCCTAGATGACGGTCGGTTAGAGGATAACCCTTATCCGAAGCTATCAGAGGATAACCCTTATCCTCCTCTCCCCGCGGCTATAAAAGGCGGTTCAGGTCTACAGACAAATCAGTGCGTAAAAGAGAAGCAGCACGTGTGTGAGAGAAGTTCGTGAAAGCAGAAGCGGAGAGTAGAGCAGAGAAAGAAAGCAGAGCGATTCAGTGAGTAGTGTGGCTCAACTGATTAATGTCCGAGCTGCAGACTCGACATTTTCCCTGTTTAGTTTATCCTGCAGTGTAGCCTGCAGATGTTGTTATTTCCTCGATTGAGGAATACTGTAACCCTAGTTTTAGATAAATAAACTTTGTTGTTGTTTGTGGCATCTTTAGGGTTTGCAGTAGTTTATTTACTAACGTTTGTTGTTATCTATTTCGGCGTTTCTCTCCTCTCATTCAGGTCTTGCCAAGCCAAGCAAACCCAGCGGCAGCCGCGGAAGACGAAGAAGTTGAAGGCCAGAGTTGGCCAAGTCTGAAGCTTGTCAGTCGTCGCCGTGCGAAGTTGGTCGCCGAGCGAAGTTCGTCACTTCGCTACGACAGCCGCGCTTCGGCAGCTGAAGGTGCGAAGTTCGCACTTCGCTGCGACAGCCGCGCCGCGCTTCGGCAGCTGAAGGTGCGAAGTTCGCACTTCGCTGCGATAGCCGCGCTTCGGCAGCTAAAGGTGCGAAGTTCGCACTTCGCTGCCAGTGACGGACAGCGCCCGTGGGTCGGCGTCGTCCGCACTTCGCTCCCAAAGCCGGGAGTTGGACGTGCGCCCTACGCAGTCTGTGCTGACGGACTTCGGCGAGAAGAAAAAATAGTTAAATTTCTTCAGTTTCAAATAATCATAAAAATGAACTTTCCGCCGCCCATAGATTATATTTTGGGCTTCCTATTTCATGCAGTTTGACATAGATTATATTTGGGGCAGTCTACCCCACAATGACAAATTTGAATGGGATAATACGTAAGTCTTTATCTGCCATCATGTGGACATCAACAAAATCTATGACAGCATATTCTTCACTAGCGTACTTTTTAATTAAGGATCGAGTGTAACCTTAAAATTAAAAGAATTGGTGACAAAGGCCTTGTTCGACTATCATTTTCATTTATTTTTCATTAAGATTCTATATGTTTTGGGTTGTAATATGTATTACATCAAAATATATATATATTTAAACTTTATGATAATTAATCAATTGGGTTTAGGTGATAGGTTATTTTATAGGTTTTTTTTGACTTTTTATTTGTTTGTAATATAAAAGTTTAAACTTCGAAATGTACATTGTTTTTACTATTTATAGATAAAATATTTAACTTCGAAATATATATGTTGACTTTCCATAAAACTTTAACTCTTAATAATTTCATGTGGTCACTCATTATGCTTGCGAATAACTCCGAACTTTGGAGCAGTTATGTTGTGACATCTCGTAGAGGGGAAAAAGTGATATCCCAAAGTATCGCTTTGAGTAGGTTTCTTAATAAGACTTTGTGGTATGACAGTGATATATGATAAATCTAAATTCCGATCGAAATTAATTTGTAAGTATTGGCATTATTATACTGTGAGGTAATTGAAATTTTTGTATGGTAGTGTAGCAAGTATAGTACTTTAGTGTTAGCTTTTTAGGTAGAATAATTTACAAGGATCAAGTATAAATTGAAAATATATTACTAATAAAAATAATAATGAATTTTAATATTGGAATTATAATAATATTTTATAAATATAATTTAATGAATATAATATTAAAAGATTATTTGAATGGTAAAAAATAGATTATATTGCATGAAGTTTTATCTTTGATAAATAATTTTAGAAGGATTTTTAGTATTTTAATTATTGTTCTCCTTAAAATTAATTTTTCATATTTCTATCAAAAAGATAAAACTCTCATGTTGCCACATATTATGCGATTTTTCATTCTCTCTTGACACTTTGCACTTTCTTTCATATTGGCACAAATATTATATAAACTATAAATCATTTACCAAACTAATATTACAAGGAGGTCAAATAATGTAATATCTCCAACACCCTCCTTATTAAATTATTTGGTAGGAAGGTTTATTTCCTTCAATCTATGATTCTTCTTTATTATTCAATCTTCAACTTTGATTATGTCATGGTTGGATATATACAACCTTTATTAGGTCTTCCTTTATAAACTATTTATGTCTACCTCTGGATCAATGTATCTGATTTACCTCTAGGTCTTTGTCTCTGGGTCACTACCTCTAGATCTGCCTCTAGGTCACTAACTCTAGGTCTTTGCTTCTAGGTCAGTACCTCTAGGTCATTGCCACTGGATCACTACCTCTGGATCACTGCATTTGGAACTCTACCTCTGGGTTACCTCTAGAATATCATTAAATTGTTGAAAATATGTTGAATATTTTTCATGTTATTCTTGTGGGGTTAACTCTAAAAGGTAGTGGACACTTTCCATGTATCCTCATTGAGATTCAAAGAATTTTTGGGGTTTCCTAAGCTATTTTTAGACCTGTATGGGTTGTTTAGGATTAAATATTTGAACCCTTAGTTTTTTGTCCATGGTATTGTAAAAACCATTCTTCTATTGTTATTTAATTGCACTTGCATCATGGTTTGAATATAAATGAACAATGGACTTTATGGTATTGGAGACAATTAAGTTTATACAATAAGGATATATTATTGTGTTGATTTTTTCCTATAAGGGATTTCCAAGTGAAATACTATGTTATGCATGTATTTGTTATATTCTTCTTTTTATTCGATTTTGTATTTTCAAATTTTTTACATTTATCTTATCGAAGTATTTTTGCTCTTTATTTGGTATCAGATCTAGGTTTTTTAGATTTTTTTGAAGAGTAAGGATTTCAACCCTATGATAAATTAATTCTTGAGTTAGAGTTGTATGTGGAAGAAACTTGGCATAGGAAAATGATGGGAAACACACAAGTAGAGATTAAAAGATAATGGACATAATTTTGAGTTGTGAAAACTCAAGATGGAGGATTTGCTGGTTGATAGAGATCAATGCATTATGGTATAAATAATAAAACCAACATCAATGATAGATGAGGATCGACTAAATATCGATAAGAAGACAAAGAGTCTTATCAAATTATACTTATATGAAATGGTATTGTTGAATATATCAATAGAGACCATGAAACATTCATTGTGAGATAATTTTAAAATTTTATATCAAACAAAGTCACTAGGAAATAAAATATTTCTCTAAAATAAGTTGTATTCGCTTTAGATGAATGATGGTGAATCTATGATTGAATATTTGAATTCTTTTAACACTAGGGTAAGTCAATTAAACTTTGTTAAAGTAAAAATAAAAAATAAGAAAAGTATATTATTTTACTTTGTTCATTTCCTAATTCATGGGATAACCTATTTATGACTATCACCAATACTACTTCTACATTGA
The DNA here is from genome assembly GCA_028583015.1 of Wollemia nobilis. Lineage (NCBI taxonomy): Eukaryota > Viridiplantae > Streptophyta > Pinopsida > Araucariales > Araucariaceae > Wollemia > Wollemia nobilis. The sequence continues at coordinate 77,960 of JAQPPZ010006809.1, forward strand.
AACTAGAAGATATAGTAGAAAGATTGCTATTCAAGGAAATAATACAAAAATATTCTATGGATTATCATTAGATGAATTCCTTGGTTGTGAAAGGTATTTATCAAGAAAGAAGTAAAAAGAAATTAGGAGAAAGAAAATCGAAATCTAGAGTTAAATCTATTGCTCTAGAAAATAGAAAATTCTAGAAGTGTGGTAAAATAGGGTATTATATAAGAGACTACAAATATAAAAAGGTTGATAATAGTTTATTATTTAATGAAGGAAATTATACAAAAATGAAGATCAAAAATGAATATTTAGGGGACTTATTATTAGCTACAATGTGCTCAAGTGAATGCCATAAGTCATGGTTGATTGAATCAGGTGCTTCCATTCATATGACTCCTCATAGGGAGGGGTTTTGAGGATATGAAAATATAAATGATGGAGAAGTATTTTTGGAAGATAATTCAACATATAAAATTATAGGTTGAGAAAGAGCTAAGTTGAGGTTAAAATATAGAAGAAATAAAATTATTTTTGGTGTGTTGCATATTTCAAGTTTGGCAAGGAATTTGACATCCTTGATTAAGATGAATTATGCAGGTGTGACTATGGTATTCAATAAGGATAGCTACAATATGGTTCATAGAGTCTTAGTCTTGGCAAGGGCAGTTTGTATAGGAACTCTATTTAGACTTGAAGCTATAACTATAAGTATTGATTGTAATAAATATTTAGTTGTAGAGGAGAATAATACAGTAGAAGTAACTCTGAGTATTCCTGTAAAGAAGATAATATTGTGATATCAACACATGAGGCATATTGGTGAGAAAGGCCTTCAAACATTAAAAATGAAAGGTATGTCTAAAGGAATTTTTGATTACCCATTAAATTTTAATTTTTGTAAGCACTATGTTTTTGGAAAGCAAACCTGAGTCAAGTTTCCTAGAAGTGCTATAAGATTTAAAGAAATTTTACATCTAGTTTACAGTGATGTTTTTGGACCAACAAAAGTACCATCATTAGGTAAATTTATCTATTTTGTTAAATTTATAGATGAATTTTCAAGAAATACTTGGCTATATTTTTATGGAACAAATCTTATGTTTTTAATAAATTTAAAAAATTTAAGGCTCTTGTAGAAAATTAGATAGAGAAAAAGATTAAGTTTTTAAGAAGTGATAATGGTGGTGAGTATTGATCCAATAAATTTGAGTATTTTTTCTAGGATTGTGGAATAGAAATATAGAAAACAACTCCATATACTCTACAATAGAATGGATGAACAAAACATTGATGGATAAGGCTAGAAGTAGACTAGGTGGTGCAAGATTAGAAATAAAATTTTGGGGAGAAGTCATGTTAACTGCTTTTTACCTCATAAATAGATATCCTACCTTAGATTTAGTGAACAAGAATCCAGAGGAAGTATGAACTAGTAAGAAACCCTCTCTCACTCATATAAGGATTTTTTATTATGATGCTTATATGTGTATCCCAAAAGAAAAAAGGGATAATATAGACTATAAATATGAAAAATACATATTTGTGGGTTATAGTATTGGTGTTAAAGGATATAAGTTGTGGAACCCAAAAATACAAAAGATTGTTTACAGTTGTGATGTCATCTTTAAAGAAACAAAACGGTTTTCAAAATAGGAAATGCAACCAAGAAAAGAACTTGAAATAGTTCAAGTAAAATTGGACTAGGAGGAAGAACCTATGGTAGAACCTGGTGCTATAGAATAAAATGAACTATAGAGAGAGTTTGAAGAGGAAAATTCAAAGGAAGAAGGTAAGGAGGAAGCTAAAGATGTAGAACCTAGAACTCCAAGTTTGAGGAGATCAGATTGAGTGAGAAGACTCCCAGAAAGGTATAGACCTTCAAATATTAATTTTAAATTTAATATGTCATTTACTGATGAAGAACATAGTACTGTAAAGGAGGCACTTAGGACAAGTGAGAATAAGTCTTAGAAAATGGTTTTGAAGAAAGAAATGGAGTCCCTATATGAAAATAAGACATGGGACTTGGTAAAATTACCCCGTAGAAGAAAAATAGTTGGTTGTAAGTGGGTACTCAAGAATAATTATAATATAGAAGGAAAGTTGGAGTACAAGGCTTGCTTGGTAGCAAAAGGATTTTATCAAGTCAAGGGAATTGACTTTGGTGAGATTTTTTCTCCTGTGACTAAACTAACTTTAATTCAATTTTTGTTGGCTATTTCTATTGCTTTTGATCTTGAAATAAAATAGATGGATGTAAAGACAATATTTCTACATGGTGAACTTGATGAAGATATATATATGTCACAACCAAAATGCTTTAGGGTAAAAGGTAAGGAGGACTTGGTATGCAAGTTGAAAAAATCTCTTTACGACTTTAATAAAACTCCAAGAACATCGAACCAAAAATTTGATAGGTTTGTTTTGACACTTGGGCTTGGAAAAAGCAAAGCATGTCCATGTGTGTATTTTAAACAAGAAGGTGAAAATTTTATTATCATTATTTTGTATGTGGATGACATGTTGTTAATTGGTAACAATAAGGAGATGATAAAGCTACTAAAAGCATAGTTATATTTTGAATTTGACAAGAAGGATTTGGGTGCTGCAAAATTTATTTTGGATATGGAAATAATAAGGGATTGTGTAAATAGAAAATTATGGTTAAATAAAATAAAATATGTTGATTTAATACTACAAAGGTTTAGGATGCATGATTGTAAACCAATATGTACTCCACATCTTGTTGGTCAAAAGTTATCTGTTGAACAATAATATTAAAACAAATGAGGAAATTGAAGAAATACATCATGTTCCTTATGCTAGCGCTATTGGTAGTATAATATATGAAATGGTATATACTAAATATACTATTGTACATGTAGTAGTAGTTAAGAGATATATGTCCAATTTAGGAAAGGAAAATTGGATTGCTATAAAGAGGATATTCAGATACTTGTGTGGAATTTCAGACTATGCTATGCTAAGGAGAATCTACAGATAGTAATATTGTAAATTACAAGATTTTGTGGATGCTGGGCTGGAGATTTAGAAAATAGAAGATCCACAAGTGCTTAAATGTTTAGACTATTTGGAGGGGAAGTGAGTTGGATGAGTGAAAATAAATCAATAGTTGCATTATCCATAATATAGGTAGAATACATTACAAATCATACCTATGAAGAAGTATTATGGCTATAGATATTGTGTTCAATATTTGTTCTTAAGAAGAAGGCTATGAGAATTGACAATGATAATCAAAGTACATTATTTTTGGCCAATAATCTTGATCTTCATGATTGATCAAAATATATTGATATCAAGTACCAATTTATGAGAGATATTGCTGAAGGAAATTAGGTTATGCTAGACAAAGTTGATATAGATAATAATATTTCTAATTCGTTAACAAAGGTTGTCCCCACTCAAAAAAATTATTGGTGTAGAAGATCTATGGGTATGGTTTCCCTCGATAGTTGACAATGGTAATTTTATCCCCTATAAAAAGTATTCAACAAGAGGGAGGATGTTGAAAATATGTTGAATATTTTCCATGTTGTTATAATGGGGTTAACTCTAAAAGGTACTAGATACTCCCCATATATCCTCATAGGAGTTCAGGGCTAGGCTACGCCCCAAGCAAGGGTGTGGGTGTGATAGCCCCCAGTAGAAGTTTTAGGGTTTCTTAAGCTATTTTTAGATCCACATGAGTTGTTAAGGGTTAAATATTTGAACCCATGGCTTTTTACCCTTGCTAATATAAAATCTATTATTGTGTTGTTGTTATTTAATCACACTTACATCAAGGTTTGAATAGAGATGGGATATGAATGTTATTGTATTGGAGATGTTTAAGTTTATACAATAAGGATATATTATTTTGCTAGGTTTTTTTTATCATAAGCATTTCATAGGTGAAATATTTTGTTATTTTTGTAATCATTATCTTCTTCTATTTTCCTTTTGTTTTATATTTATTGTTTTTTAGATTTAGTTTATTGGGGCTATTTTTCTCTTCATGTATTTGGTTCATACACTAGAAAATTCATAAGATCATCATATCTATAGGATAATAAATACAACTGCTTTCACTATATAGAATCTTCCAAGTTATGCTTAGATCATAACTCTTAGCAAATTTTGATCCTACTTGGTTTCCTTCTATAGGAACCATACAACATTCCTTTTATCTTTCTCCATTCATTTATTTTTATCCATCCACAATCCTACTTGGTTTGTAAAAATATTTATGAATGATTATGTCCACAGATTTTACAACTATGTAGATTCCAATATTTTTGTATCTTATGGCCATATCTATCACAATGACTACATATATTCTCCATTATAAAATTAATTTTGTTTTTAGGTCCATTATTATTGATTTTATCAATCCTTGTTATGGATTTGATGTTACTACTTTCTATCTCAAATTTAGTTCCTTATTCCTTGTTGTTTTCTTGTCCTGTATATCCAAGACCTTCACATTTTGGTCTTATTATTGGTATAATTGGTTCTCTTATTCCTTGTTCATGTTTTACAAAACCTATATATTTGTATATAATTTTATTTAATAAATTTAAACCAATCATTTTAGTATACCTTTCAAAATATAAAAAAATATCACCAGACTAATCCCTATCAATATCAACACAACTATGAGCATCACTATCTCTATAATCATTTGAATCTATGTTAGCATCAATTTTAATAGTATAATTTTTCCTAAACAATTTTGAATTGTATTCAAATCTACTTATAGCATCTATTTTTGTAATAGGTTCTTCTATTTTTGTCCTAAAATATAAGTCACAAGTATCATTGCTTGCATCACAATATTTCTTTTCATTTTGATGAGAACCACAACTTGCATCTTTTACCTTTTGATAAATATTACTAGTATCACAACATGCACCTATCATCATGGGATTTAAAACATTTCTATGACAAGAAACATCTTTCACAATTGTATTAATCCCTAATTCTTCAATATTTTATTGCTTTCTTATCTTAGAAACATTTAGAGTAATTATTCATTTGTAGATTGTTCTCCATAGACTAATATGTATAGTAATAAAGTTTATGCATTGTTGAACTATTGAAAATTCTCTTTTATTTTGCTTCACTTATAATATCAACAAGCTTATTTTCCAAATATGTAGTCATTTCCTCTTTCTTTCTATTCTTGCCTATGAAGATTTCATTAGAAAGAAATGCCATATTCATTATCGTTCCTATATCATTATGTAATGTGAAAACACATTTAGAATATTCAACTATTTTTTCAATATTTGAATTTAGATCATTTCTAAGTATTGAAATTTTTTATCTTTAGCTTCTCTCATGATTGATTGTAGGATTCTCCTTTTCTTCATTGATGTATCATTTTTTCCTTACATTTTTTCTATCATGTTTTTAATACAACATTTTAAATTTTGTGACATTTTCTTACTCTTTTCTAGTGAGTCATATTGAATATATATTTTTCTTCTTGAAAACACAAGTTTCCTATTTTATTATTTTTGACAAATCATGTTTTTGTATTTCTATTTTTTGATCATTTACTTTTCTTTTCATTTGTTTTTTATTTACCATGTTCCTTTTAAGTTGACAACCTTATAACTCCCTATATTTAGAAATTAAAGAATACATTTTGTAAATTTATATTTTTTCTAAAGTTTGAGGTTGAAACACTTTTTTCTCCCAAATAATTAATTTTGTAATAATTCACTGATTTACTAATTTTTCTACTTTTAAACTTTCTCAAACAACTATGAGTATAACCTTCATATGCCAAAATTTCAAAATATTTAGGAGTAGAAATCCTTATGACTCCCTAATTTAATTTTCAAATTTTCTAAACTTCAAATATTTCAATTAAATTTCAAAATATTTAAATTTTAAAGTTTCTAAGTAGAATTTCTTATGTCTCCCTAATGTTTAGAAATTAGAAAGTAAGAATTTTTGAAAATTTAACTATTCCAATATTTGAAGTAGACTTCCTTATCTCTCCAAAATTAAATAATTTTCAAATATTCTATGAATCATTGAATTTCAAGAAATATTAAACTAAACCTTTCAAATATTTAAATAATCTTAAAAACTTCGTATTAAACATTTTCTATTTCTACTTATCACTCCAAAAGCTTAAATATTCATATTTCTCCTAGAAATAACATTTAAATAGAAATAAACCCTAAAACTACTTACCACTCCAATAAAATCAAGAGTTTAATTAATATAATAATAAACCTTATCACTCCTAATTAATCTCATTAATAACTTTATAAAATTATTAATTAAAACATTAATCCTTATCCCTCCATTTAATAGCTTAAATAAAACCTTAAAACTTATAGCTCCTAAAATAAACTTTATAATAAGTGAAACCCTAAATAATTTACCTTTAATATTTGCACTTACATTTCCATGATTTACACTTTCTAATTTGGTGCTTTGTACTTTCAAAATTCTTCTAAGGTTTGAACTCCAAAATTTGGTGCATCTTGTTCTTTCAAACTTGGCACCTCACATGATATTTCACTGTTCACCTTAGCGCTTCAAACTTGATGAACTTATTGGAGAAAAAACTTTCACCCACATGTACCTAGATAATCCTTGCTATGCCACATGTCACAAAAGTAGTGGAGGAAAACCATGCATCATGATTGGTCAATCTAGGTTGAATTAAACTTTAGGAAATAATGAAAATTTTTAATTCCTCCATTTGCCTGTATTGTTCTATGGTTCTATGTCTATGCAACACTATTTTTGTGTGAATTTGGTATTGGTAAATTTAATGTCTTAATGTGCTTCCTTGACCTAAGCATGTAAGAGTGTCTGAGGAAGACCATGCATGGAACAATATTTGAAACCTTTGAGAATGGGCGTTACTAACTCTGCCCTTTTCCTTCCTTGATTCAATATGTCAACTAGACAGTTTGCATGGTGTTGGCATTCAATGTTCCATTGGTTTCAACTATTTCATATTCCTTGGTATTTGAATCATTTTTATTTCCTTAGTGCTTGAATAATTTGGTTGGAACTTGAGTATGGTGTTTGATTTTCCAATGCTTGGATTATTCCAACACTAAGTTTTTCTTTTGACTCTTTCAATTTCCTTTGGCTATTTTTGTATGATTATTCAATCCTCCTTTAGGACTACAAGGATGATGTTTGAATTTTCTTTTCTATGCTATAAGTGTGGATCTTGGATGTTGGTTTCACACTCCTCTTTCTACTTGTATATAATGATGTTTGGATACCCCTTATCGATGCTCCTATTGGCTGTGATGTAGAATTCATATTCACTAAAACTTGTTGTGCTCAGCTTGAAATATGACCCTATATTTTTCTTGGAGAACATATATATTTTACTCCAACATTCTCCTATAAACACTACATTACTTCATGACTAATATGCGTGTTGTCCTAATATTATTTTCTTCCTTATTATTATAGGCATAGACTTCTAGATTTTTCACTATATTTCAAGAGATTTAAATATTTATAAAGACACATTTTTATCCTTGCAAGGACAACACTCTAATAACATATTAATTACTAATTTCTTATTTTTCCAATGTTTCCATTAGAATTCCTTTGGTATGCTTGGACTAAGGTTGATTTGCTTTCAACCTTACTACTTTAATGACGTCCACTTTTAGTGCTCTTTTTCATACCACTATTATCTTTCTAGGTAAATTAATTTACAAAAATATTTATCCAAGATCAAGTATAAATCAAATATACATCACTAATAAAAATTAATGATGAATCTCAATATTGGAATTACTACAATATCTCACAAATATAACTTGAATGAACATAATATAAAAATATTATTTGAATGGTATAGATAGATCACATTGCATGGATCTTTACATCCAATATATTATTTTACATGACATTTCAATACTTTAACTATTACTTTCCTAAATCATCTAGGAGATGCAAACTTTCGTATTCCTCTTAAAAAGACAAAACACTCATCTTACCACATATCATGTGACTCTTCATTCTCTCTTGACACTTTGCACTTTCTCTCATATTGACACATACATTATATAAAATATAAATCATCTACCAAACTAATATTACAAGGGGTCAAATAATGTAATATCTCCAACATTTAGGAAGCTAGTAGAGGATGAGTTCTATTTTCAAAATTTTTATTTAAGATTTTTTATTTTTGATATATTTTTTTAAATAAAAGCTTTTAATGATAAATAATAAGTAGAAGAAAACATAGTTATTTAAAAAAAAATGAAAATAAAGATGTTTTGGTTGAAATAAGTTATATTTTGTTGATTAAGGACAAAAGTAGAACCAAAGTATAATAATTATTATCTAAGAAATAAAAGATACCAATAGTGCTTATCAAAAATAAGATGATCAAGCATGATATGACGGTTATTCAAACCAATGTTTAAAAGGAAAGGTTATTATGCCTACTAACAACTCTAAATTTTGCAACCAGCTATGGTGTGACATCTCATATGAGAAAAGGAATAATACAAAGCATAGATTCAAGTAGACCTCTTAATAATACCTTTTAAAATGGCACTGACATATGGGAAATCTAAATTTACATATTTATATATAATTTTGGAGATTAATTTGTAAGCATTGTCGTTCTTATATTATGAGGTAACAAAAAATTCTATAACAGTTTACGACACAAGTATAGTAGAGGTTAAGTTTTATTTTCATATTTTTATTTAAAGTTTTTAATATTTCTTTAAATAAAATATTTGTATGATAAAATGATAAGTAATAGGAAGAAATGTTATTTAATTTTTTTGTAAGTGAAAATAATAAATTCTTAGTTGAAGGAAGTTATATTTTATTGATTAGGTATAAAACTGGAACAAAACTATTATAATTCTAATCCAAGCTGCAAATGATAAGAAAAGTGGTTATAAAAAATGAGATGATCAAGCATGATATGATGGTTATTGGAAGAAAAAGTTTTATTTCACAGAAGCCAACACTTTGAATATTCAACATTGTATTATATGGAAGTGGGGATTGAGTTCAAACTATTTAATGGTTTTCTTTTAAATTATTATTTTTATCATCATCTTCTCTACCTTAGGAACTAGTGATAAAATAATGGGTACTACCCTAAAATTCAGAGGGTGAGATGAATTACATTTAAGTCCGTAGAATGTTTGGATATTTTAGTGGAGACATAAACATGAAAGAGGCTTGTAGTGTGGATTAGAATTTTTAGACTATTGTATAGACAAATCAATGAGAAGGTTTTGAAGAATATTGGTAATAATCTAAGGGAATTTATCTAGGAAGGGTTGACTACTAAGAAGTGAAAACATGTTGGGTATACTCAAATATTTTTTTCCATGGATATTTCAAATTATTGTAAAAAAAAACATTAAGCTTAAATTGGAGTCAATGCAATAGGATCAATAAGTAGATTATGAAATATTGCATTTCTATATTGTAAATGTTCTAAACTGAACATATGGCAAGAGATTGTAAAGTAAAAATAACCCAAAAATGATTGAAAATATTTAATCATGACATCAAATATCAAGAAAGGGCATCAAATTGTAGTAGAAGATGGTTTAGATCAAGGGTTTTCAAGTTAAAAAAAAAACATAATGAAATCCCCATCACTTCATTAGATAGTGAATGCCATCACAATCCATTTAGAGTATACATTTAAATAAAGTAAGAAATATAGGTTGTACAATTTAGAGTTATTTTTTTCATGACCCTCCTTTCTATTAGAAATAGTACTCGAATTATGGAATGCCTTTAAAGTTGATTAGAAGATTCAGAAAATGAATCTTCTATGGGATGGATTTGTATAATCCTTCAAGAAAAGGTTCTTAATAGAACAATATTATGTAGAGAAATTCGAGGAATTCTCTATACTTCACCAAGGAACAAGAACGATGTAAATATATTATCAAAAATTCATGAAGTTATTAAAGTATGTACCATCATATGAGACATATAAGACAATGACGACACATAATTTCATATTAGGAGTAGATCTTAAGATCAATATAGTGATAAACTTGCATAAACCCAAGATATTGTAAAAGGTATATGACTTGTCTTATCAAGAAAAAGCTAACTTGCAAACCAAGAAGATATACTTCAACTATGTTAAGTTGACAAAGGAAGATCGATAATCACATAGAAAAAGAAAAATTGTTGGATTTATAAAGTGGGAATAAGAGTAAAATATAGAGAACAAGGGTAACCAAAGTTCAATAAAAGTAACAATGTAAAGAAAAGGAATTTCAAGAAGAAATTCTAAAATAGGAATAATAATAATAACAATAATAATAATAACAATAATCCTCAACCTTAGAGGTGATTAGGACCATCGCAAGTAGAAATAATAGGGAATAGAAACATGAAAGAACCTAAGGTCCCAAGGGAGGTTGCTTTAATTGTGGCAGTTCACATTACGAACATATGTCCTCAAGTGACAAGATTATTGGAATATATTAAATTATTGTTAGAATTGAGTTGTCATTGATGTTAAATGTTGGCTTGGTTACTGGTAAACCATGGTGTGCTTGGGCAAATTATTCAAGGGTGATTTAATTATATGCTTTAATATTTAAATATTGAAGTGATATTTTTATAATTAGTTTGAGCCAAAGGTTTGATATATTTAAATCAAAATATTTAAATATATTTTGAATAAAAGTTTAAATATTTAAATATTATAATATTTAAATTACAGAGCTAAATATTATAATATAAAAGTGATTTTAAAAATGAGTGGACCGATGTACCAAATGTTAAAGTGAAATATTTGACATAAAAATAGGGCCAAATTCTATTTCAAAGAACAATAAGCTTTGATTGAAAAATATTCGATTTCGTGAGAGAGATGACATGGTAGAACAAAGTGTGGAGGCAGAATATTATGTAAGCATTGACGGAGAAGGAAAAATATCTACGATAATTATTTTAGGACGAAGGTGATGCCATGGAAGGGCAATAGTGGTGATTCGAACGTCATGATATGAATGAGCATTTGAGCCTATTGGCCCACATAGTGAAAATATTCTAAAATCATCTATGCAATAATTTGAGAGAATATTTTTGATGATATTGATTGATCATTTTTGACATAGATGAGTAGAGATTAGCCTAGAAACTGCAGCAAGGAGGAACAAAGGATAGAGATCTAAATCATTATTTGAAAGCTAGAGTTTTGCAGGTGTTTGATCCGTAGTAAGCAAAGCGTAGCCATGACCGAGTGAATGAATATCTTCAAATACATAAGTAGATAAAATACAATAGTGGATAACTAGATTGAGCATTTTTAAATGGATCATGAGCTTAGAAATTAGGAGGATAAACTCAAAAGTTACTATGCTTCTACCTATCATTTTCCAGCTCGCACCATTCAATCGTGAGGAGTTTTGAATTATTTTAAATCTTTTGAGGTTTCGAGGTTGGAAGTTGAGCCAAATAACCATAGTAGAGGGATCTCAACTACATAGCACTAGTTTTGAGTGGATTACATATGACTGGGATGATGATCGATTTACAAAAAAATTGAAGGCTTTCACAAATCAGAGAGAGAGAACAAAACTTCATATATTTCATGAATAAATAAGGAAGAAACATGCTCAACATAAATTGAAAAATTAATGTATATGGTTTGATGTTTAATCTTGTGTGCTAAGATGGGTGCTGAGAAGGAGGTAGGGGTTCAGCTGCATAGTGACATGGCTATTGAGGATGAGGTGATTAGGCAGGGTCTTGAAAGGTCCTTGAGCCAATGATCAAAGAAAAATCAAAGGGAGGAAAGTTGTCGTGATATCGTGACATGTTGCACCGTCACGGTCATTGGAGGAAAGTTGTCGCGATATCACGACATGTTGCGTCATCGCGGTCACTGGAGGAAAGTTGTCATGATATCGCAACATGTTGTGTCATCGCGATCAAGGGCGAAAAGTTGTCACGATATTGCGACATGTTGCTTTGTCATGACCAAGGGAGGAAAGTTGTCGTGATATCACGACATGTTGCTTCATCGCGGCCAAGTGTGGAAAGTTGTCATGATAAAGTGACATGTTGCTTCATCGTGGCCAGGGGTGGAAAGTTGTCATGATATCGTGACATGTTGCTTCGTCGTGGCCAAGGGTGGAAAGTTGTCATGATATCATGACATGTTGCTTCGTCACGGCCAAGGGTGGAAAGTTGTCGTGATATCATGACATGTTGCTTTGTTGCGACCAAGGGTGGAAAGTTGTCACGATATCACGACATGTTGCTTCGTCGCGGCCAAGGGAGGAAAGGTGTCATGATTTTGTGACATGTTGCATTTTCACAACCAAGGGAGAAAAGGTGTCGTGATATTGCGACAATGTTGCTTTTTCACAGCCAAGGGAGAAAAGGTGTCGCGATATCGCGACATGTTGCATTTTTGCAACCAAGGGAGAAAAGGTGTCGCGATATCATGACATGTTGCTTTTTTGCGGCCAAAGGAAAAAAGGTGTTGCGATATCGTGACATGTTGCATTTTCACGACCATGAGAGAAAAGGTGTCGCGATATCATGACATGTTGCATTTTCGTGGCCAAGAGAGAAAAGGTGTCGCGATATCGTGACAGGTTGCTTTTTCGCGGCCAAGGGAGAAAAGGTGTCGCAATATCATGACATGTTGAATTTTCACGGCCAAAGGAGAAAAGGTGTCGCGATATCGTGACATGTTGCATTTTCATGGCCAAAGGAGAAAAGGTGTTGCAATATTGCGACATGTTGCATTTTCACGGCCAAAGGAGCAAAGGTGTAGCGGTATCATGACATGTTGCATTTTCGTTGCCAAAGGAGAAATGGTGTTGCGATTTCGTGACATGTTTCTTAGTCATGGACAAAGGAGGAAAAGGTGTCACGATATCGCAACTTGTTGCAACATCATGGCCGAAGGAGGAAAAGTGTCGCGATATCGCGACATGTTGCTTCATCGCGGCCAAGAGATAAAAAGTGTCGTGATATCGCGACATGTTTCTCCATCACAGTAGAAAGAGATAAAGTGTCACGATATCACGACATGTTGCTTCATCGTGGCCAAAAGAGAAGAATTGTCCCAATATCACGACATGTTGCATTTTCATGCCCAAAGGAGAAAAGTGTCACGATATCGTGACATGTTGAATTTTTGCGGCCAAAGGAGAAAAATGTCGCGATATCGCGACATGTTGCTTTTTTGTAGCCAAAGGGGAAATGTGTCGTGATATCACGACATGTTGCATTTTCGCGGCCTAAGGATAAGAATAGTGTCACAATTTCATGACAAGTTGCATCAACTGTCCATGTTGACCCCCCTACTAGCTAGATAATGGTTCAGGAGATTTGTCTTCATTACAAATCTTCTTCTACTATTGTATGCTTGTGTTCTCTCTAACTTTGGCTGGGAAGAGTCTCTTCCCATATTGTAATTGTTCTTTGTTTTAATACAAGATTTTTCAAATTTTTCAAAAGCAAAAAAAATCTTGTGTGGTTGGATTCGATTGGATCTCCACAACTTGTCAATGGGAACGTCATGTAGCTATAAAGGTAACTTCTTATGATGACATTACAAAATTGATATATATGTAAAACATAAGGAGAACCAAATGTGAATATACTTCAAAGGATGTTAGAACTTGAAAATAAATAAAGGTATAGATTTTACCATGAATTATTTGCTACTGATTTACTTGCCATGAGAATTTTGCTTTGTAGTATCCGTTGATAGAGATATTTTCTCATTTTGCCACCACCAATTTTTTGTCATGATTACAAACGATTGAAATAACATGTATGTAGAGAATTCGGTAAAAAATATAGTGAAGAGTTTATAGCATCACAGGTGTGAGATAAGCAGTGTAGTGTGTTGGTTGTATGAAGTAATTTTTCTCTCATTTGATGCTATGAGATAAGAAGCACAGGGTTTTTGCCATGTGAAGGATTTTTTCTCTCATTTGATGTTGTAATACAAGCAATGCAATGTGTTGGTTGTGCAATTCAATCAAAATCTATGTAGTATATTTTAAGAGCACAAATTAACACTAAATAAGTGAAGGAGGAGTACGTACGCTAAATGAATAAGAGAACAAATAATAACAAAGTGAATATTAGTACTAGCAGACCTAAGTAGAGATGCTGATCAGGTTTGTTGCTCTATTGTCATCAAGTCTTGGCAGACTAGGGCTACATTTAAAATGTAATACATGTGAGACATGTGGAAGTAATAGACTTAATGAATGTGAAGGATATTTTAGCCATTTGAAGCTTCCAACACCAATATATCATCCTCTATTTGTTTATCAAGGTTGGTGCCTTCATATTATAGGTTGGTACCTACGTTATTGTAAAAGAAGGTTGGCGCCTTCAGATTTGAGGTTGGTGCCTCAAGGAGATTGGTGTCTCCTATGGGTTAGTGCCCACAAACATGCACTAGTAGATTGGTGTCTCCTGTGGGTTGGTGCCCACAAAATTGTAACAAGGATATTGGTGTCTCCTACGAGTTGGTGCCTATGAACTTGAACAAGGATATTAGTGTCTCTTGTGGGTTGGTGCCCACGAACTTGTACAAGGGGATTGGTGTCTCTTGTGGGTTGGTGCCCATGAATTTTATTGAATAAATATAAGTAATATTTTACTATGGTTTTCTCCTGAAAGGATGTTTCCATGTAAAAATATCGTCTCTTATGTATGTGGATTTTGTGCATTGATTTAATATTGCATTCATATTATTGCAGTTATTTTTTGGAAGAAAAAGTTTTATATTATATTTTTCACCCCTCTCTTAGTATAAGCGTGCATTTCTTCAATTGGTACTAGAGTAGGTTCCTTTATGAAAGCCTAATTTCTTGAACGAAGATATTACAAAAATACACATGGCTAACCAAGAAGGCTTTTCATCAAATAGAGCTCCATTGTTTGATGGGACTAACTATGCTTTATGGAGTGTGAGTATGCAAATCTATTTGATGGCACATGGCTAAGGTATATGGAAATCCATCGTGGATGGGTTCACACCACCTACAAACCCTCCCATGGATAAGGATGGCAAGAAACCATTTGAAAACAATGCCAAGGCAATGAATGCAATATTAAGTGGGTTATGTGAATCAAAGTTAATGAAATTTATGCAATGCACCATAGTAAAAGAATTATAGGATAAGTTAGAAAGAACATAAGAAGGAGATGACAAGGTTAAAATAGTATAACTTCAAACCCACAGGAGGATTTTTGAAGACTTAAGGATGAAAGATGAGAAATATATTATCAAATATCTTCTCTGTGTTGATGAAATTATCAAAACCATTCATGGACTTGGAGAAAATATTGATGAATCTAAGATTATTCAAAAAATATAAAGGTCACTTCCCATGAGTTTTGATGTAAAGGTCTCGGTGATTGAAGAAATGAGGATATTAAAACCTTAAGCATGGAAGAGCTACACAAAATTCTCATAGCCTATAATATGAACACTAAAAAAGATCAAACATCCAAATAGGAGGCTATGTTTAAAGCTTCAAAGAAGACAAATAATAAAGAACCAGAGTCAAGTGAAGAATTGAGCAACAAATAAGAAGCCAAATTTGTACGAAGAAATAATAAGGGATCAAGAAAACACAAAGGTAATCATAATGTTAAATGTTTTAATTGTGGTAACATTGGTTACTATGCAGCTCAGTACCCACAAGTTGGAAGTAGTAGTAGTGAAGAAGAGGAATACAATAAAAATAAGGAAATAAAATTTTATCATGAAAATAAAAAGAGGCATGGTCAAAACAAGCATGAGAAGAAGATATTTCAAAGGTACAAGAAGAGTATTTATGTTGAGGAAGCAAGAATTTCTTCCAACAACAGTGATGAAAGCCTCTTTGATAGTGAAAGAGAAGAAATCCTATTTTTGGCCATGGAGGTGAAAGAAGATGCTCCTATTATTTAAAAAAAAAAGATGAGAAAGATCCAGAATATGAAGAGGAAGCCATAGTTGACATAGAAGAGGAAATTATTTTTGATCTTCAAGAGTTGAAAAGGCTTAGAAAGAAGAACTCAATATTGAAGACTCAATTACAAGAGGATGAGAATACAAAGGTAAATCTTTCACAAGATCTCATCGACTTAAAAGTGAAAACTAAAGAGGCAAAACCAATTGAATAAGGTATGGTTGAGTAGTTAAAAGATAAATATTTAGAATGTGAAAAATTGGAACATGAAGTTGTCTCTCTAAGTAAGGAAGTGGAAGAATATAATGATAAGCTATATCAAAATATTAGGTTGGAGAAAAGCACATAGATACTGGATGATATTATCAAAGCACACATATCTTCGATTATAAAGACTGGACTTGGTTTTGAAGAATGTCAAAAGAAAAAAAATGTGGATTCAAGCTCAAAAGGAATAGAGGCATCAATAAAAATAATTAAATAATAACCTAAGACCTATGTTGATGTGTTGATAAGTGAAAGTTTTAATAAAAAATAAAACAAAGAATCATCAAGGAACAAGGGCCATCATAGAAACAACAATGAGAGAACCATGTGGCCATATCCTCCAATGAAATTAGATAGGTTTCAATATTTTTTCTAGGTTATTGCTTTTCATATCAACAATTTGATCATAAAGTTGTACATTGCAAGGTCTGTGCTAAAAATGATTTTTTCTTCACCAAGAGAAATTTTAATTCATTTGCACCTCTCATGGAGTACAACATCATTTGTTACAAATGTAATAATTTTGGGCATAGATCTAAATTGTGTATAACGGTGTTTCCTAAACTTCTAAAATCAAATAAGATGGAGGATGGTCAAAATGATCAAAAGGATATGTCCTCCAAATTTTGGAAAAATAAAATGGAACAAGAAAAGGAGCATAGTAAGTTGGGAGTAATTTCACTCCCATCTCATCATTGAAGTCTTAGTTAGAGCAGTTAGAAAGAGGGCATTGTCAAGTGTCTTATCCTTTAGTATCGAGAAGTTGTTGCCATTGATGTCAAAAGGGGAGAATTTCAGTAAGGGGGAGCAACTTCTAACTTCAGCAAGAGGGATCAGCTTGCTAGAGGAAGCAGCATGTGATCCAATTACAATAAATGATAGTTTCTTTTTAGGGTTGCCATCAATGAAAAATGGAGAGATTGTTAGAATTATTGAGTTGTCATTGATGTCAAAGGTTGACTTGGTTACTAGAAAACTATGGTGTGCTTGGGCAAATTATTCAAGGTAGATATCTTCAAGGGTTATTTAATTATATGCTTTAATATTTAAATATTTTTTTTTTGAAAAAAAATGAAAAACTTGTATTAATACAAAGAACAATTACAAGCGGGAGAGAACACATCCCAACCAAGAACAACAAGCAACCCAACAAGAGAAGAGCACAAAGGCAACCCAGCACAACACAGAGCAAAGAAATCAACTGGGCACGAAAAAATGACATGTCACGAAATCGTGACATGTCGCGAGATCGCGACAGTCAACCCCGTCTCCCCCACTGCAGCGGTCGTGAAAATGCAACATGTTGCGAAATCGTGACATGTCACGATATCGCGACATGTCACGAAATCGCGACATGTCGCGATATCGCGACATGTCACGAAATTGCGACATGTCGCAAAGTCGCGACGACAGCACCCACCTGCAACCCTTCGACAAAAATGTCACGAAATCGCGACGAATTCACCATGTAGCAACCAGATCGCAAAAGCGTCGCGATATCGCGACAGTTTTCGGCAACCCGCTGGAAAGCCAAAATTGTCGCGATTTCACGACGGGTTTTCCTTATGACACCATACCGCCAAAAGTGTCGCGATATCGCGACGGTTTTACCATTCGGCTCCCAGTTCTCAAAACTGTCACGAAATCATGATGAAATATCCTCACGGCACTCAGTTCTCAAAACTATCGCGAAATCGCGACGGATTTTCCACTTAGCACTCCATCTGCGAAGGTGTCACGATATCGCAACAATTTTACCAATTAGCATCAAATTGTCAAAACTGTCGCGAAATCGCGACCACTTAACCAAGCGCCTTCCCCAAGGGCCCCGATGGCGCGACATGTCGTGAAATCGTGACAAAAACCCGTCCAAGGCCGAGAAGGCGCAACCTATCGCGATATCGCGACAAAAACCCGGAAGAGGCCGAAAGGGCGCAACCTGTCGCGATATCGCGACATGTCGCGATATCGCGACAGAAACCAACCTTAGCAAAAAAACACTGCCCATCATTTCAAAAAATGTTCAAGGCCTTGTCGAATCTCTGCATCCTCCACAGGCATGTCACTGTGCAGCTGCATCCCAACCTCCCTTTCAGCACCCATCTTAGCAAGGAAATCGGCCGCCTTATTGAGATCCCGATTCACATAGACAGGTATCACATCATCTAATTCCCTCCAAAGCTCTTTGATTTGGGAAACTAAGATCCGCAACCTCCAAGATTTCGAGACAAAGTTTCTCATACAATCAAGAGCACCCACCAAAATTTGGGAGTCAGACTCAATAATAATCTTCCTGTGTCCTTTTTTGGCAGCCCAGAAGGAGGCAAATTTAATGGCAAAGGCCTCGGCTTCATTGTTTGTGGCACATCCCAGACCCTGCAGTTCCCAATAGAGCAAAGACCCAGCATGATCGCGGCACACAACTCCAATTCCAGCACTTCCCGGATTGCCTTTAGCCGCTCCATCAGTATTGATTTTGATCCATCCTTCAGGAGGAGGTTTCCAACTACCACTCACCTGTCTTTGTTGAAAAACAACTCCCTCGTCCAAAGGCTCAGAAGCAGACTGAATTTCCCCCTCGGTATGAATGGCAACCGTTTCCGCCACTTTGCTCCAAATGACTTGCCATATTCCTTCTAGAGAGGAGAAGGTTTCACAAAAAATACGGGCATTTCTCTCCAACCAAACCTGCCACCAGATAAAAAATAAACCAAGCTCCCAGCCAATTCGAAGAGCATTGGATTTAAATCTACCTTTCTTCCAGCTTTCCCAAATGTTGTTTCGGGACAAGACCCCAATAGCCTGAAGTTTAAAGTGGGAGAACCAGTGCTTCCATATCTGTCGTGTGAAAGAACATTCAAACATTAGATGATCCGCCGTTTCCTCCTGCTTATGGCATAACACACATTGGGAGGGGCCAATGATGCCTCTGAGTCTGAGATTGTCATAGGTGAGAATTCCATTATGCAAAAACTGCCAGGCGAAGAAGTTCACTTTCGGCCAGCCCTGGGGATGCCATATCTTTCTCCAGTCAAGAACCAAAAAAGAGGGTGGAGGGGGCTCTGGGAGGATCTCACCATATCCTTCTTTCACAGTATAAACCCCAAGGCTTCCATAGCCCCAGGCCAGTTCATCCGCCTCATCTCTCCCAGAAAGAAACCGTTCTGCCAAGATTTTTCCCAAAGTAGGAACCAACTCCGGAGGGATAGGTATTGGCCACTCATCCAGCCGTTTAAACTTAAAGAACTTGTAGTCCCCCAAATGACTAGTGTTAAAGTAGCTCTCAATTTGAATCCATCCCTTATCTTCTAAAGCAGATTTTATCGGTTGCAATTCAGGAAAAACAACAATAATGGGAGGATTCTGGTCCCAAGAATCAGTCCAGAACCGAGCCTTATCCCCACGCCCCACTTTCCAAAAAAGTTGATCTTTGATGAGTTGAGCTCCAAGCTTGAGCGCCTGCCACACTGGTGATCCAAAACCTTCCAGTGGAAAGTGGCCCACATCATTAGGATGGACAGAACCCAGGTATTTACTAGAGAGAATTCTGCTGAAAAGGGATGTTGGCTGAGAAATCCACCTCCAGTACAGTTTGCCAGCCAAAGCCTTGTTGTTAAACTTGGAGCTTCTAAGTCCCAAACCTCCTTTTTCCTTGGGTTGAGTAACCTTGTCCCAGCCAACCAAGGCCCATTTCCTCTCTCCCTTGGCACCTTCCCATAGAAATCTTCTAGCCATTTTATCCAGCTCTTTCCAAATAGACTGGGGAGCAGCCAGGATGGAGAATTTATAAATTGGCATGGCCTGAATAATTGACTGCAGAAAAGTTAGACGACCCCCATAACTTAACCATCTATTAGACCAATGGTTCATTCTATCATTGATGCCATCCAAAAGGTCCTTCCAAACATCAATTTTCAGTTTTTTGAAATGGAGAGGGACCCCCAGATAGACTACTGGGAGAGAGGTCCGAGTGAAGCCTAAAATCTCAATAATTTTGTCCTGTAACCGTTGATCAATATTGAAGAAGATCACTTTGGATTTATTGTCATTGATGACTTGATTAGAGGCCCGAAGGTAGACATTTAGAGTATCTCTGATTCTTCTTGCTTCCCTAAGGCTGGCCACTCCCACCAATCCAATATCATCTACAAACTGTAAATGTGTCAAAACTTCAGCCCCGACCTTAAAACCTCATTATCTGACCTTGAAGTCTTCTTTTCAGAAAGAGTCTGCCCAATCCTTCAGCCAAGATGAGGAAGAGATAAGGAGAGCAAGGGTCTCCTTACCGCAATCCTCGAGAGGCACCAAAATGAGGCGAGGGAAGTCCCTTGATAAGAACAGAGTAAGAAGGCGTAGAAATACAGCTCATGACCCAGTCTGTCCAGTCCTGAGAGAAACCAAAGGCGATCAACATCTTTGCCAGAAACCCCACTCCACCCTGTCATAAGCCTTGGACATATCCAGTTTAATGAACATTCCTTTGTTCCCTGTTTGGTGCATTGAATGGATAGCCTCCTGAGCAAGAATCACTCCATCCAAAATTTGCCTCCCTTCAACAAAACCCCCTTGCTCCGGGGAAATTATATTATGCAGAATAGGTTTTAACCTTTCAGCCATAATCTTTGTAATTATTTTATAGATCACATTGCATAAGGCAATAGGTCTAAAATCAGATAAATGAACCCCCCCTGCTCCTTTTGGGATTAAAGTAATGAATGTATGATTTAGAGCCTTGAGCATTCTTTTATTGGTTCTGGACTCCTCAGTGACAGCCAGAATATCTTCCTCCAGGGAATCCCAAAAGGCCTGAAAGAACTCAATAGGGAAGCCATCAGGACCAGGCGATTTACCAGTACTCATCCCAAAGACCACCTTCTTAAGTTCATCTTTATCTATAGGTCTAAGTAGAGCCTGGTTTTCTTCAGGAGAGATTAAAGAAGGAATGACAGCAGTAACTTCATCTTGGGCTGCCCCATCTTGCTCCATACTTTCCTTAAAGAGTTTTGAGAAATACTCCATTGAGTGGAAGTGCATACCAGGAAGAGTGTCAAAAGAGTATCCATTCTCATCTTGAAGGGAATCCATAGTATTCATTTGTCTCCTAGCACAGGCAGAGCGCTGAAAAATTTTTGTATTTCTGTCTCCTTCTAATAACCAAGTATTTCTTGCTCTCTGTTTCCAGTAAATCTCTTCTTGGTTATCAATATCCTCAACCGCTTTGCGCAAAGCATCATCCTCGGATTTAAGGTGCTCGGAAATGTTTCCTTCCCTGAAATGTTTTTGCACCTCATCCCATCTAGCCAACAAGGGGGCCCGTTGGAGCTGGAAGTCTGATTTGTTAGTTTGCCTCCACTGTTTCAATTTACACTTGACAAATTGAAGCTGTTTGTGAAATTTGAACATTGCAGTCCCAAAAGGTGGGCGGCCATCTTCCCACCACTGAGGAATTTTTCTTCGGAGATCTTCTTTTTGCAACCAAAAATTTTCAAATTTAAAAGGTTTATGGTACTGCCCTGTCCTAGCCCCTCCCTCCAGTACAATGGGAAAGTGGTCTGAAACTGGGCCTTCCAAAATCTGAAATTTAATATTCCATTTCACAAATGCTTCCTCCGAGACCAGAAACCGGTCTAGTTTTACCTTCCTACTGTGTGGCTCTCTTCTCTTATTAGTCCACGTAAAATAAGTACCAGGACCTTTGATATCAACAAGGTGAAAGGCCTGGACTTGAGCAATCAGAAGCTTATCCCCTGGATCCAAAACTGGGAAACCACCTTCCTGATCACTGGCAGATAATTTGGCATTAAAATCCCCAGCAATAATCCAATCGCAATCTTCCCGGGAGGATCTCATTGAATGAACAACATTCCATTGAAGCCGCTGGCCATCAATGCTTTGAGCCCCATAGAAGTTTGTAATTAAAACCTGTTCAGCTGTAACAATATTCTTAAAGAGAGATGTGAGAACCCCCCTCCAAGCTGTATGTTCTATTGCTATCCACACCAGAGGATTCCACAAAGTAACAATTCCCCCCGAAGCTCCTTGGGCCGCCACATCCATATATCCAGCGCCCCTCCATATTCTACTAGCAATTTTACACATAAGATCTGAAGACATTTTTGTTTCCTGAAGGAGCAAAAAGTCTGTTTTGTGTTTTCCTAAAAGTATTTGAACAGCAGATTGATGGGTTCTACTATTTAAACCCCTTACATTCCAGGATTGTATAATCATTGGAAACCTTGGGAGCAATACGAGTCAATTGTTCTCACCGATCCTCCATTGATCAGCTTGTCCCCTTGTGCTACTATTAGATCCTTATTGGATTTTCTACCAGCTCCTTGGGAATTACTATTCTTAGACCTCTTTTCCACCTGGGTGATCCCCAACGCTGGTCTTTCTCTGTTCTTTTCTTGCACTTCCCATGTGGACATCCTTAATAACTGGTTGTGCAGGGGAATGAATTACCATAGCCCCTAGGTTCTCTGGCTGCAGAGTCTCAGGGGTTTCAATCACCTGTTCTAAGACAGGAGTAGATGATAGAGGATCATGAGAGTGGGTGTTAGTATCCCCATCATTCCCAACCACTCCTTCCATGACTTGGTCTTCTTGGTCTACAAGGGATTTGAAGATTTCATATCGATTGGTTGGCTTGGATTGGGTCTGCTCTTTGCCATTTCTCTTTTTGTTTTTCCTCCACTTCTGCTATTCAAAGCCATCTTTCTGGGCATCAGAACCCTGAGGGATATTGAGAGGATCTTTGACCGAAGTGAACTTACCCTCTCTGGGGCGATTTGACGCTCCCGACGGAGCTTCCGATTTTGTGGTCAAGCTATTTGGGCAAAACCTAGCCAAATGGCCATGCTTATGGCAGACTCTGCATCTGAAAGGTAGTATCCAGGTTAGTCCTGCCAACTCCAATTCCACCTCGATAGGAAGTGGCTGGCTAATGTCCATTTCTACACATATTCTAGCAAAGACAGCAGTATTTCCTTCCATGGTATCTCTTGAAACTCCCAAAAATCTACCTAGAGAATTACCAATCAACTCAAGGATTTGCTCACCCCAAAACTCCATTGGGAGAGCATACATCCGTATCCAGACCGGGACAACCATGGGCTCAATGCGAGGGTCAAAACCCACTCTCCACGGTTGGACAAATAATCCTGCCGGGCCGTGGCTCCTCTTCTCTGATTCAAA
This sequence comes from Wollemia nobilis, assembly GCA_028583015.1. Taxonomy (NCBI): domain Eukaryota; kingdom Viridiplantae; phylum Streptophyta; class Pinopsida; order Araucariales; family Araucariaceae; genus Wollemia; species Wollemia nobilis. The sequence goes on from JAQPPZ010006809.1 coordinate 101,353, forward strand.
TGCTCTGTTTCTATCTGCTAGAGAAGAGAAACTAATAATAAAATACCCATTGCTTATAGGCCATAGAGAGTACTCACCAATGGGCTCCCAGTTCTGTCTCACCCAGGTGTGAAGGAAGTTCAGAGTGGGCCGAATACCCATGAATTTGCAGATCAGATCATGGGTAGCACGGTATATAATCGTATCCTCAACCAGTTTTGGCTCTATGACAATCTTTGGCCTGGACGCAGATTGTGGAAGGCAGCCGTTAACTCTGTTTGCAGGTAAACCCTTTCCAGCATTCTTGAATAGCATTTGATAAGCACTGCGTTGAGCTTCATCGGAAGAAGATGCAGGGTTTTCTTTTAATTTATCTGCATATGAGCTTTTCTGCCCATCGGAAGCTCCTGGAGGAGACCCCATTGGGCCCTCCCAAGGCAACGAGCAATCCTTCAAAGAGGTGTAGAATCAATCCTCAGAAGGATCTGGAGGAGACTTCCAACCAGAGACCCTGGAGTTTCGCCTGGTGCTTGCACAAAATGTTTCCCGCCAAAACGCCAGAGCTCCGCCCATAGCACTCTCGTCGGGAGGAATCCCTTTAATATTTAAATATTAAAGTGATGTTTTTATAATTAGTTTGAGCCAAAGGTTTGATATATTTAAATCAAAATATTTAAATATATTTTGAATAAAAGTTTAAATATTCAAATATTATAATATTTAAATTATAGATTTAAATATTATAATATAAAAGTGATTTTAAAAATGAGTGGGCTGATATGCCAAGTATTAAAGTGAAATATTTGATATAAAAATAGGGCCAACATTTATTTCAAAGAAAAATGAGCTTCAATTCAAAAATATTTGATTTTATGAAAGAGACGACACAATAGAACAAAGTGTAGAGGTAGAAGATTATGCAAGCATTGACAGCGAAGGAGAAATCTCTATGAGAGTTAGTGTGGGACAGATGCAATATTAGAGAAGGGTAGAAGTGGTGATTTAAATGTCATGAGATTAATGAGCATTCAAGCCTATTGGCCCATCCAGTAAAAACATTATAAAATCATCTGTGTGACAATTCGAGAGAATATTTTTGATGATATTGATTGATCATTTTTGACATAGATGGGTATATATTAGCCTAGAAACCATAGAAAGGATAAAATAAGGATAGGGAGCTAAATTGTTGTTTGAAAGTAAGAGTTTTGTAGGTGTTTGATCTGCAACAAGCAGAGCGCAGTCGTGATCAAGTGAATGAATATCTTCAATATATATAAGCAAAGAAATATACAATAGTGGATAACTAGATTGAGCATTTTTAAATGTATTTTGAGCTTAGATGTTAGAAGGATCGAATCAAAAGTTACTATGCTTCTACCTATAATTTTATAGATTACACCATTCAATTTTGAGGATTTTTGAATTATTTTAAAAAATTTTAGGTCTTGAGGTTGGAAGACAAGCCGTAGAACCATAGTAGAAAGATCTCAGTTGCATAGCCCTAGTTTTGAGTGGATTGTGCATGACTGGGATGATGACTAGTTTGCAAAATTGTTGAAGGATTTCACCAACCGAAGAGAGAACAAAACATCATACATTTTGTAAATAAGGAAGAAACATGCTCAGCATAAATTGAAAAAAATTATGTAGATGGTTTGATGTTTAATCTTAAACTTGGATTCAATTGGATATCCAAAACATGTTAGTGAAACATTGCATAGCGATGAAGGTAACTTCTTAGGATGACATCATGGAATCGAGATATACGTAAAAAATAAGGATAACCAAACATGGAAATACTTCGAAGGATGTTAGAACTTGATAGTAAAAAAAGGTGTAGATTTGATCATGAATCATTTGTTGCTACTTTACTTTCTAGGAGAAGTTTACTTTGCAATAGTCGTTGATGGAGATATTTTCTAATTTTACCATCACCAATTTATTGTCATGATTTCCAATGATTGAAACATCGTGTATGCAGAGAATTCGGTGAAAAATATAGTTAAGAGTGCAGAGAATCACAAGTGTGAGATAAGCATAACAGTGTGTTGGTTTTATGAAGGAGGTTTTCTCTTATTTGATATTGTGAGATAAATATCATAGGGTGTTGGTTGTGTGAAGGATTTTTCTCTTATTTGATGATGTGAGACAAGTAGTGCAGTGTGCTGACCATGTGATTTGATCAAAAGCTAGCTAGTAGAGTTGAAGAGCACAAATTGACACTAAAGAAGTCAAGGAGGAGTATGCATGCATATTGAATAAGATAATGAACAATAGCGAAGTGAACATTGGTACTAGTAGACCTCAGCAAAGATATTGATAAATTTTGTTGTTCTACTATCATCAAGTCTTGGCAGACTAGTGCTACCTTTAAAATGTAATAAATGTATGACATGTGAAAGCAATAGACTCAATTAATGTGAAGGACATTTTGACCATTTGAGGCTTCCAACACCTATATATCAGCCTCTATTTTTTGATCAAGGTTGGTATCTTTAGATCATAGGTTGGTGTCTTAATATTTGAGGTTGGTGCCTCAAGGAGATTGGTGTCTCATATGGGTTGGTGCCCAAACATGCATTAGGATATTGATGTCTCCTGTGGGTTGGTGCCCATGAACTTCTAACAAGGATATTAGTGTCTCCTATGGATTGGTGCCCATGAAATTGAACAAGGAGATTGGTCTCTCCTGTGGGTTGGTGCCCATGAAATTGTACAAGGGGATCAGTGTCTCCTATGGGTTTTTTCCCATAAATTTTATTGAAGAAATATAAGCAATATTTTGTTGTGGCTTTCTATCAAAAGGGTGTTTCCACGTAAAACTCTTATCTATTATGTGTGTGGATTTTGTGCATTGATTTAATATTGTGTTCATATTATTGTAGTTATTATTTGAAATGAAAAGTTTTATCTTATATTGTTCACTCTCCATCTCGTTATAAGTGTGTATTTCATCAATTTGATATATTCCAATATATCGTCTTGGGTACATGTTTATATTAGGATTTTTTCTTAGATTAGGATTTAAGTATTTACTTTATGCAATGTAATAAATGCACAAGTGTTAGAATGTGCAAATTACTTGATGATGTAAATGTGAATGTAGTCCATATGAACATGAGTCATAAAATAGGAAGATGAAGAGTCATATGTAGGTGAAAGGTCAAGAGATATATATCTCTCTATATATATACCTTTGATAGGTGATATAAATGAGAGAGTGAGCATATAGAATTTTAGAGAATAGAGGAGCAGAATAAATATATGCAATGTAGAGCATGTATGAATTACGAAGTTTTTGAGACCTCCATTATACACATTGTACTATTTTTTGTGAGATTTCATTAATGGTAGTTTTATGAGTTATTGCAGAAGTTTCATATTATTTTTTTCCTATATATTATATTACCATTATTATATAGTAAATATTGCTTGCTCATTTTAATTTGTATGGTTGAATTTCATTAAATATATAGCTTCAAAAGCTAACAATGGTATCATATAATAAGGTAGATTGATAGGAAATAGACAGAGCCACAAGATATATTCAAAGGAGATAGGGAGAGTTCTTTTCCGGAAGTTTTAGAAATTATGGAATTAATATTTGACTAGAGTATTTGCACAAAGTTGCATAGAAACTTGTAAATACAAGGACTTAGTATAGATCTATTTCCACTAGATTGAAGGATAACTAGTGATGTTTATTTATTTATAGAGATATACATATTTGCATGGATTTACTTGCTACTGTATAAGTTTTTGTTGTAGAAAATTAGTTCTTAGAAGTTGAGAAGCTTCCTACAATCGGTAGAGAATAATTTCATCTTTAGTTTCCTGAAATTCTTTGTGCTTTCCTCATGCAGGGATTAGTTCTTTATTGCATAATTAGTAGACATTAAATATTGAGGATAACTAGGAAGAAAGTCTCCATAGAAACTACCATATTGAATATTGATAAGAGACAAAGAGGTCAAAGGAGCCATATTGAAGATTGAAGATACTTGAGAAGAAGGTTCCCATATAAGATTGAATATCGCATATTGTAGATTAAAGAAATTAGAAAGCATCTCTAGAAAAAGGAGACCCAAGAAATAGGTCCCATTAAATAAATCCCAAATTTAGAAGATACAATACTGAATATAAAGTATGGTTAAAAAAGTTCCTATTGAGGATTTGAGAAGGTTTAGAATTTTAAGACCCGAGAGAAGATGTATCAAGAAAACATGGAAGGAGAAATAATAAGAAGGCTAGAAAACATCATACTAAAAAGTTGAAGAAGTGGCAATTGGAGGAGATTTGGAGAAAGATCAAGGGAGAAGATTGCAAGAAGGAGTAGCTCCTAAAAAGAAGAACTTGGGATAATTATCACCATCTGATAACAATCCCAAAAGGAAAAGGGATTTGGCAAGAAGTTTGCCAAACTTTGAAAAATATTCTGGAAGACCTTAAGATATTTTGATTCTTGAGAAGAAGGCTAGAAAATAGACCAAGTTTGAATTCACAATTCAACAAGAGGTAAGGAGAAGAAATAAGCTAGAATAGGCCACAAAATTAGATAAATTTTAATACTACCATTAAAATCTTGAAGGTTGATTTGTGAAGGATGAGTTAGCCAAAAAAAAATGGTATCAAATTAAGAAAATTTAGGCAACATTAGAAGTAATATTAGAGCTATGAATTGGAAGATTTTCCTAACAAATTCAAGAGATTTAAGGATAGAAAAATTTAAGGAGGAATTGGTTGCATAAGAATCTAATAGCTATAGGGTTTTAGTATTGCAAGAGGTCACTATATTGGGTAGCACTAATAGCTACAAATTTTAGAGTCTGAGAGAATAAAGTTGGAGGATAATTGGAGCCATGAAAAATCAGATTTCTAGATGGCAAATTAACGACTAAAAGGAAGAAAAATAGCGCAGCAAAGCACAAGTAATTGGAGTTGTAAAATTTACAAATTCAAGGTAGAAAATAGGTGAATAAAATCATCAAGAAATATTGCTACAAAGGAGGCCAAAATAAGGTTTTAAAATTGGTTTTATTAAATTTATTTATCCAAGTATTATTTAAGTTTCTTGAAAAGACCATATTAGAGTCATTAAAGGTAGCAAAAAGGAGTTTAAGTTTAAGATATTCAAATCAATAAGGGAGGTAGCATTATAATCTTGAAACCTACAAAATACATCAACAAAAAAAAGAATTAAAATTTTCTTGAAAGGAGTAAAAAGAAGAAGTAGATAGTGCTTAATACATGTTATCTCTAAGATCTACCAAAGTGCAATATTATTAGGGGAAGGTTGAGTAGTGCACAAGAACAAGGTTGATTTAGAGTGTCCAACAATAGCACTAAGCATCAGTGAAATTTGTAGCGAGTCTTGGTGAAGAGGCACCATTAGAGGAGTAGTAAAGCCACCAATAGAAAGAAGAGGTACTAGTATATTAGAACAAAAAAGGTCACTTGATAAATACAGGAAGGCAAGTTACAAAAGGAGAATAAAAAGGTTTTAAAATTTTGGTGCGATAAAGGTAATTTATCTTAGTTTAAAATAAATTTATTTCTATTTTATAAAGGCGCCATATTTGTCTTTTATAAAGTAGCAAAATAAAGACACGAGTTGAAGTGTCTAAAGACACCAAAGAGGTACAAATAATTATACCCATTAGTGGTAGGATCACAAAGGGGAAAATGATAAACCACAAATTAAAGAAGAAATATCTGAATAAGGGCTCAAATATAACATATTCAAGGTGTCTAAAGACACCAAATCATGTGCTAAAACTCCAAGAAGGTAATGCCCACTTTGGATAAAAAACTATAGCAAGAGAAAGAATATAAATGTAAAATAAGGATAGAGCTAAAGCAAGGACAAAAAGGTGCAAGTAGTAAGCAAGTAAAAAGGTTTTATCCAAGCTAACAAGACTTGAATATCTGATAGAACAATGAGGAAACTACCAAAGGAAAGAAGTGTTGAAGCACAACCAAATGAGGAGCTACCATCATCGAAGAGGAGCATCCATTGAAGGGGAGGAGCCACCACCATACATTGGAAATTAATAAGCACTCAGAAGTTGCAAAAGGAAGACCAAACAACTTGCAAAGAGTTGACAAAGAGCGTTAAGAAAAATAATGGAACATTGAGCACAAATGAAAGGTTACATGCAAGAGAAGAGTGGAGCCACCACTAGTCATGGTGGTTAAAGAGACCATATGACACTTGGAAAAAAATATAAAAGCACCAATAGTATTTAATAATACCTAAAATTAGTGTTCATTAAGAAAGAAGGGACTACATTATCAAATAATATCTACACTACCTAAGATTGGCATAACATCTACGTGTTATAAAGTAACACCTATGCCACCTAAAATATAATATCAACAAGAAGGAATGTATAAATTTTATGTTGAATGTCATATGGCATGCAAGGCAAGGATATAATCAAGCATTAAAATCCCAAACCATAAAAGAGCATGTAAACAAAGAATTCAAGTCAGAACATATAAGAATCATAATACGCATAGTCAAGACTGGAAGAGAGTTCCATAAAAAGGAGTAATTTGGTAAAAATATAATCAAGTTGATTCCTATGTGGTGCATAGCCTTGGAAACTCATGTGACTACTTATTGAATGTAAAACTATATAAAAGACTCGCATACATATGTAAGTTTTTGTTTTAAAAAAAATATGCTTAGTTTTGGTTAGGTAATTTGGGGTTATTACAAACTCCATAAAATTTGCACATTTGATGAAGCCATCACTCATGAAAAAGTCATCGAGGACATAAAAATCCAATATGGTAAAATAAAACTTTAGCAGAAGCCATCTTATGCTTCAAATTACTGCTTCAATTGTAATGTACCACAAACCAATCAAGTGGCAACAAATTCTCTAGATTCTTCATCAATATTACAACCTCCTCCCACACACAAAAACAGATGTTCTAGACTACTACAACTGCTCCATCCAATCCACAATGAGCTCATGGTCCCTATCCTCCATACCAACATTGCAATTAGACTACACTTTTTGAGCCTCTACCTACTTTATTCTAGAGGTTGTTTGAGGTTGATCATGTTCCATTACCATACATTCGACCCATAGATACAAATTGACCCAAGCTTCGTGGGAACATCAAACATGCCTTTTGTGTTTACCATCACCATCATAGCTATGATGTTCATTATTATCACACCTTTCATGACTTAGTTGAGGATCAAATCAATCATGATACTATTCAAGTTTCAAACCCCCTCACACCACAAAATCAAAATCAGGGTATTTGTTAGAACTCATTACTTGAACACAGGGGGACTAATCCTTACAAAACTCAACCCAATCAACAAGCCCAACCAAGTCTAGTCAATAATGTACACCACAATCCTCCTTCCCATGGAATGGTTGGCACTATTAGCATCACTACTCATAATCAACAATATCTTCTACATCAGGATGTGCCCATTACTCCATCATCCACTTCCATTTTTCACCTTTCTTCACCTACATAGCATTCCTTTTTGCTATGTGGTGTTCACCATTATTCTTTTCCCTAAATTTTATCCTCCATCACTTATTTAATTTCCTTTTCTTCTTCTCCATCATCATCCATTGACCATTTCACTAATCATTTCAATTTTCCATTTCAAAAGGCTTGAAATTGTACATTCATCACTTCCAAAATAAGGTTCATCTTTGACCCAAATTTTCCCCCATTATATTATCTCTAAATTCTCTAAAACCTTCACCATTTGATTGGGATCAAAAAGAAATTTCCAATGGTATAATATTTATCCAATTATGATATTGTTTGGTCCTCCAAACTACCAAAACACTACGTAGGGATCAAATAGTCCAATTCATAGGTCACCATGCGAATTCAAGTCCAATTTGTAGGTCACCCTATGAATCACAACTATAGCCACCAAATTCACATATTTTTCACTCCAGTACCTTTTTCTCCTTCTTCTTCCTGTCTACCCAATTTTTCCTCTATATTGTCACAAATTTCCTCTATCAATCGACTCATCACCACCTCATCACATTTCATTCACCTCATTTTTGATTCCTGATTCCTCTCCCCATACATAATTCAACATGCGGGAACTTCATCCCCTCCCATACATCATTTAAAATTGGGGCAATATTACCTTCTCCCAATCCACAATTTAAAATGAGGACAATTTTATTTTATCCCCATACATCATTCAAAACTGGGGTAATTTCATCTTCTTCTCATACATCATTCAAAATTTGGGGTAGCTTCACCCTCTCTCAATCCATCATTCAAAATTAGGGGCAACTTCACCCTCACCCCATACATAATTCAACATAGAAGCAACTTCACCCCCACCCCATACATAATTCAAAACTAGGGTAATTTCATCTTCTCCCCATACATCATTCAAACCAAGGGAAGCTTTACCCTCTCCTCAATCCATAATTCAAAACTGAGGCAACTTCATATTCTACCAAACCATCATTCAAATCAAGGGAAGCTTTATCCTCTCCTCAATTTATCATTCAAAATTGGGGTAACTTCATCTTCTCCCCAACCATAAATATAAAACTAAGGGTAACTTCATATTCTCCCCATACATCTTTCAAAACCGAGGGTAGATTCATCCTATCCCAATCCACCACTCAAAATTGGGATAATTTCATCTTCTCCCCATATATAATTCAAACATTGAGAAAATTTCATCTTCTTCTAGGTCATAATTCACAAGTGGGGTTTTACCTCCTTTCACTTCATCGCTCACAATTGACACAATTCATCTCATTTCCACAAAATCCTTATGACTAGGGGAATTTTCTCCCCCTTCTAAATTATTTTGCAATTCAGGGATTGCATTCCCTTTTCAAACCACTTCTATGCTTGGGAGAGGATTTTACCTCTTTTCAACCATAGTTCCCTTTCACAAAGTTAATCCTCCTTGCACATTCAAACTTCACCATCACTCATCTACTCATGATGGGGCTACCCAACATTGCACTCACAAACAAATCACCATCAATCACATAACATTACTTGATCCTAATAAAAGGTATCCCTTTGTTAAAGTTTTCACCCTTTGCCATACATCAATAGTTCATTCAATAGCAATAGATTTTGCCACAAACATTATGGCATTTTCCCATCAATCAATCCCTTAGCAACCCAGGTTTTTCCAAAATCCTCAGCAAAAAACTTGGAATATTTTTTTTTAGAATCCCTTAGTACCCAGGTTTCTCCAAAATACTTAGCAAAAATTTTGGAGCATTCTTTTAATAATACCTTAGCAACCCAGGTTTCTCCAAAATCCTTAGAAAAAATTTTGGAACATTATTTTTAGAATCCTTTAGCACCCGGGTTTCTCCAAAATCCTTAGCAAAATTTTTGGAACATTCTTTTTAGAATTATTTAGCACCTAGGTTTATCCAAAATCCTTAGCAAAAATTTTGGAATATTCTTTTTAGAATCCCTTAGCACCCAGGTTTCTCCAAAATCCTCAGCAAAAAATTTGGAATATTCTTTTTAGAATTCGTTAGCACCCAGGTTTATCCAAAATCTTCACAAAAATTTTGGAACATTATTTTTAGAATCCCTTAGAAACCCAGGTTTCTCCAAAATCCTCAACAACCATTTTGGAACAATTTTTTTTAGAATCCTTTAGCACTCAGGTTTCTCCAAAATACTTAGCAAAAATTTTGGAACATTATTTTTAGAATCCTTTAGCACCCAGGTTTCTCCAAAATCATTGGCAAAAATTTTGGAACATTCTTTTTAGAATCCTTTAGCATCCATGTTTCTCCAAAATACTAAAAAAAAAAAATGGAATATTCTTTTTAGAATCCTTTAGCACCCAGGTTTCTCCAAAATCCTCAACAAAAAATTTGGAAAGTTATTTTTAGAATCCTTTAGCACCTAGGTTTCTCCAAAATCATCAAAAAAAAAATTTGAACATTATTTTTAGAATCCCTTAGCAAACCAGGTTTCTCTGAAAATATCAAAAAAAAATTGGATATGTTTTTTCAAAAACCTCAGCAAAAAAATTAATACATAGGTTTATTCAAAAACCTCAGTAAATTTTGGATAGGTTTATCCGAAAACATCAACAAAAATTTGTATAGGTTTAACCAAAAACATCAGCAAAAATAGCCTAGCATAGCATACTCTTATCTTAGCACTAGCGTAGCATACACACATTCTAGTATAGTATAGCCTAGCAATTTTTCACTTCTTGGTCCTCACTCAAATTTTGCTTCAAGGGGTAACTTTCCTTGCTTGTACATTCTTGTACATTCGACATCGAACACAACAAACATCCAAAACAAAAATGAAAACAAAAATGCAAATAAATAAAAACCGTCCATTGGCAACATATCTTATATTTCATTTTTCACTTCCATCATAATCATCTACATCCATCAATCGCTTTGATGACCACAAAATATTGGCATCAAGTTTGACTATGTCTTTCATCCATCCACACGTTTTGGATTTGTTTTTGTACATGAAAAACCATGTTTTGGATACACCTTCTTGCATCTATCTATCTCACTTACTTTGCATTATCAGGAAACTCATCGGTCACCTCCTCCTATACATTTTTATGTATTTTGTCACATCATGTAGACATCACCCCTATTCATGTTTTTTATCTTCCTTATACATAAGCATTCCATTGCTCATATACATCATGACATTGACTCTATTCTTAGCTACATGTTTACAAGAAGTCATTTTGTTTCTCAATAGTTCATGGTTAGTTTAATAAACTTGTATCAAACGTCATCAAAATCTATAGGATTTCAAGACATTCTCTAGTTGAATCGAGTTTGTTCATGGACCACTCACACTACATCTTAAATAAATTTTAAGTCTAGTAAGGATAACACCTTGCGTAAGCCTCACCATGTAGCAAACAATTTACCCTACTCAGCCTATCATTTGCATGATCAAAATAAGACCTAGGAATAAACAAAGGGATAAGCATAAGCAAAAATAAACTATGGGTAGAAAACAAAAGCGAACACCCACAAAAATAATAAAAAAAAATGAAAAGAGCATCACAAAAAAATAGAATCAAAAGGAAGAGGGGTAGAAAACAAAAGGAAAATATTCCAAGAGTACTACCACTATGGTTGACACCCTTTGGTCCTTCAATTTTAAAATAACATCACAGGATGATTTCCATCACCAAAAGTAGGCTCCAAGAGTCTGCCTTCTAGTTGAATAGTCTTACGAGTGGCAACACATCTATCACATTAGTGACCTTCTATTGTACATATCATTGTGTGTTTATGGATGAGATAGCTACTTTGGCTATGTTTACAACGGGTTGGTCCAACCTCCGTCAAAATGCATAAATAAACATCATGTGCACACACAGGTCCATAAAGGATTCAACCTTAGTTAAGGTAGTTAAGATATCTTCATGATATTGCTTAGCCATTAGATCAATTTGATTCTTCATACTATGTCATTTGAGATCTCAGAAACTCTTTTAAACATTCACTATGATTGAGAATTAGGGTTGTGCATCATCACCACTTACTCTTTTTATCACATACATCTTATCAATCACACATGCATCTTTTATTCACCACATCATCTCATGATTTATTACATTTCTTTCATGTGCATCTTGTACACCTTAGTCAATTTGTACACCCCATGTTTTTCTTGTTTCATGTTCTAGTCATTGGTTAGTGTACTTCTTCATTTGTTTTTTATTAACCATGATAAGTAATATGGTATCCATGCAAGGTGGAGTGCCCTCCATTTTTCTACATTCTTATATCTTGCATGTACATAGGTTATCACATATAACCTCTACACATCATCATTTATACATACTCATTTTTAGTTAGGTTTATCGTACCTAGCACACATAATTCATATCAAACACACTTCACTACATGTACATATGACATACATGCAAAATCATACACATTGTATGTAGGCACAATGCAAAATCATCATACACACCCTTCATAAGACTTGGAATTGTGCATTCATCACTTCTAAAAGTAGGATCATATTTGGCCTACCATTTCACCTATGAAATCATCTCCAAATTATCCAAAACTTTAACTATTGTATCAGGCTTGAATAGAGCTTTCCAACAGTATATGATTTGTCCAATTTTGACATTGTTTGGTCTCTCAAACTACTAAAATACTAAAAATGGGTCAAACAATACAATTCACAGGTCACCCTATGATTTAGGTCCAATTCATCCCCAGCCTGTGAATTCAAGTTCAATTCACCCCCACCATGCAAATTGAAGCTCCTAACTCCAAAATCATTAAATTTTCACTCAAAAACCTAGATTACCTTTCCCTCTTCCTGTCCATCTAATTTTTCATCCATGTTATCATCCATTTTCTTCTATCAATCACCTCATCATCACTTCATCACATTTAATTCACATCATTGATGATTTCTCATTTGAGGAGGTATTCATATCGAAAATCTACTTTGCATATAACCAAACAATCAAACATCCAAATCATAAATATTACATCTATCTATAAATTTTTTTGCTAAAGATTATCTCAAGATAAACTCCATCCCAAATCAGATAGTTTTCAAGTCACAAGAGGCACGTGCAATATTGGTGATGTCACTCTAGCATTCATGTATCTCGATGGTGATCACATAATGCATGGTACATTTGAATAACCCAATAATGAAGATGTCACTCTCGTATTCATGTATGTTCACCTTGACCACATATTGAATGATATGTTTGAATAATCTATGCCACCCAATTCAAATGATTTTAAAAGTTTCATCTTGCACTCATCAATCAATAAAAGAAAAAAATTCAATAGATATGTGTTCTATTCATATTTGGACCATATTGCATTGGTTGCAAATGTAAATCAGTCATAATTTACCCTCACATGCAACCAATACAACATTACAAAATGTTGTACAAAATCAACAAATCATCACATTACATCCATAGTCATCCACATGCATCCATTCACCTCCATCTCATCATTTGAATTCACCCATTCTTCTTCTCTTTGTCTTATTATTCCTCCTTTTCTTGGCTATAGATCAATGTTGTATGGTCATACTTTGAGTGGCTACATACCGTTGATTATATCCCATTCTTTTCCCTTCTTCTTCTTTTCCCTTCTTTCCATGGCTATCGATCAATGTTGTATGGTCATGTTTCGAGCTGCTACATACCTTTTATTAAATTCTATTCTTCCCTTCCTTTATTCCCCTCCAATTCAAAACATCTCATCACCTTCCCATATCATATTTTTGCACTAAATTGTGTTCCACACAACATAGTACAAAAATGGGTAAATGTAGACACCTAAGTTGCACATACTCACTTATAGATGCATGCACATCTACATACACACTTGTAGACTAATATAGGCCATCATAGGTCATCATAGATAGTTTTAGTCATCCTTAGGCTATCTTAGTCATCCGTAGGTTCCTAAACCTACAAAAATAGGTAAAATGCCTCCAAAACACCTCCTACCCACTAGGAGACCACATATTAGTCCCTTAAGGCAACTTAAGCCCTCCCCTACATCTAATTTGCCCTCATAGGATCTTATACCTATCAAAAAGTCTAATTATATTGATTAGTGATCTAATTATTCATTGACTTCCACTTAAATGCAGTTTTTCACTTAAGTGAGTTTAATTAGGGTCCTAGGTCAAATTAGTCCTAAACACACTTCCACACATGTGTGCACCTTATATTAGTTAGGATATTTTTCAAATTCCCTAGTTAAATGCTAACCTAACCCAAGATCTAACTAACCTTAGTTAATCCTAAATCTTCCTCACACATGTGTGAGAAGGAGATATTTCCCTAAGGCATGAGGGTTTGACACCTATTCAAACCATAACCTAAATCCAACATGGAGTAACTCTAAAGGTTGGTTTATCTATACACCTCTCCTAATATCATTATTTTCTATAAATAGAGGTCTCCCCATCCCATTTTACCTCTCTTTCTCTTTTTTCATATTACAAAAACTCTACTGGAATCATGCTAGAATCGCATCTAGCAATTCCACACTGTACAAATAGCAAAGGAAAACTTCAGACATCCATCCGGATAGAAAGTTTGGTCCCATAGTCAACAAAATTCCTATTCACCCCTAACCTATGATTCCAGGTTCTAATTCACCCCCTAACCTATGAATTTACCTTACAATGGGTCTACACCAACAAAATCAGCATGTATGATTTGTTTCATGCTTTTATAGTATTCTATGCAGTTTTTACCATGTTTCAACACAATTTTCTTTCATGTATTTTTGTATTTCATCAAAAAGGGGTTAGACTAAGTTAGATTCCTAAACCATCTAATAACCTTTTACAAGACTTCAAAAATAGGTGCATGAGATCACAAAATCAGCAAACTACTGATGGCTCGCAAGCCCATATTCACTAAGGAGTCCTAAAAAAAGTCATCAGGGTATTTGATATTCATAAATAAAGATTGGGAAAATCACATTTGTAATCCATGAACATTATGAGTGAATAAAAAACAACATTCTCGACATTATATGAGTTTATGTATTATGTTTTATCAAATAACATCTTTCGCTTACTTCATCTAGAGTGGAAAAATGGTGCATCTAGCAAAATAAAAATGAATTGCACCTATTGATTTAAGCATTCAAAAATTTAATGTAAATATGATAATAATATATATAAGAAATGGGGTCCTCTTTATATTAATCAACTTGTTGAATTCATGGTTACAATGCGTCCCCTTGAGGTCTCTAAATTGATACACTTATTACAAGATATCAAAGGATATAATCCTTTTAACAATTCAGATGTGCTTCAAGGCCTTCCTCACACTCACGAATTTCCCAAGAGCAATTTTTGGTACCGTTGCGATGATCTATTTTTATTCATACTTCTAGCTCCTTCCATGCACACTAAGATACCTAGATATACACACAAAGACCTCAAATTCATTAATAACATATGCATATTGAGATAAAATCAAAGAGATGCATGCGATAGTGAATATGAACATCGAGAAGCATAATAGAGGGTACAAAACAAATCAAATTGCACAAAAAATTATTATATTACATACATTTTAATCTACAAATGATCTATGCTAAGACAAATATGAAATCATATGTAGAATTCATAGTTGTCCTTGGGTGTTACAATTTGGACTGCTAACCACCCCAGGGTGGGGCAGCCATCGAACCTAGTGGCCTTTGCCTCCAATTCTTCTAGGATCTAGTTCAAAATATTACTAGGGGTGTTTTCATAAAATTTGGTGATCTAATTCACTAAAATTGGTGGGTTTTAAAATATATTTGTGTATGTAGGATCATTAGGAAATCTCCTTCGATTGATGGATATTTCAAGGAAAAAAATGGTGAAAAGGGGATTGAATCATAGTAGCACTTTGTGGAAAAATATTGCAAAATGACTCCTTTTTGAATTAGGTGGATTGGGTCCACTTTATAGCTCAAGAGAGCACAAGGTTAAATGGGAAATATTGACCATGCGAGGCAAGTTTTGCCATTTTTCAAAACCTTGACATGCATTAGGTGGCAGAAACCTCCAATTTGGGCCTCTAATATGTAGGCTTGTGATTGAATTGATGTGCCCTCAAGCTGTCATAAATAAATGGGTTGGATAAATGGTACAATTTAATTGCCATTTGTCCCACCCTTGAATTTTTAAGAGTCCAAGGGCTTTGTCATCCCTCCAGGGATGAATTTTAGTGGTCGTCCCACACAAGGACGACTATAGTTGTGTCATCTTCCTTCTTAAGAACTTAAAGTTGTTTGTTGTTGTATTTGAGTGAGACATGTTATTAAATGCATGCTCCAACGAGTATTGTGATGTCTAGTTCATCCTTTGCTCATGTGTTTGTGTAAATCCCATTAATTCATCCACTAATAGGGTTGCTAAATCCTTCAATTCTGTAATAGCAATGACCACTGAGTCAAACCTTGATGATAGGCTTCTTAGTACCTTTTCCACAATCCTTTGGTTTTTCAATATTTTTTTACTGATTCACATCTGATTGATAATACCCATTGTGTGGGTATAAAAATCACTCATACACTCATAATAATTCATCTACATGTCCCTAAATTCTCTTCTCAACATTTGTAATCTCACCAACTTTACTTTATTTCTTCCTTGATAGAAGTTTGCTAGAATTTCCCATGCTTTCTTTGAATTAGTTGTTGCTACAATTCTAGGAATTATGAACTCCTAAGTTTCTTGCATAATATAGAATAAATGATTTTGGTCTCTCTTTTTGTAACAACCCAAATTCAACTTCATTTCTAGTTGACCAAAGAAAATAAGTAAATTATAGAAAGTATTTTTTTTTAAATTGAACTTCCTAAAACAAACCTAGAAGTCATAGAACTAATTTTTTTAATTTTATTTTTGAATCATCCAAGTGAATAAATTGTTCATAACATAGATATATCCACTCTATCTAGGTTTAATATTGCTGCATCTAGTCATCCAAGTGAATAACCTTTTTGTGAATTCGATCATCCTCATTTATAATCAACATTTTTTGGCATGAAGTTTAAACCATAGCAAGGATTATCCTCTAGGGTCCATAACACCTAGAGAGGGATGCTTTATTCGATTTCATTTTCATATCAAACCCTTAACAATATTTTCAACTTATTTTTACTCAGCATGGAATAGGTTAGAGTAATTATGTCTCTCTGACTAACTAGTGACTCCCTTAATCCTTTAGGTAGTTAGTGGCATATCAATACCCTGACCTTGGACCTCATTACTCATACTCACTGTAAATCATAGTGATTTATCCCATACCAAACCCTGTGGCCATTCTAGCTAAGTTTTATGAGTAGGTAATGAGCACTTGTGCTATTTGATTCCAACCTAAAAAGGTGTCCCATACCAACCTTCTCATTCTCGTCCTAACCAAATAATTTTGACAAATTCTATCATAACTAGGTTTTCTCAAGCTTGTTGTGTGCTTCCTTGCACCTCAACATACATGTATGCTCTTTTGTTTAATTTTTCAGTTTCAAACTTCTAAGTGTCTTTTTAGAATTATTCATTGTCAACTATTTCCAAAGAGTGATAACTACTTTACCCTAAGTTAAGCTCTTTATAGTGTAAAATAAAAGTATATCCCAATAATCACATACTATTAATTATATTACACACTATATTAGGTTTAAACCATTCTAGAATATAGTTGTACTTTTCCCAAAATCTATTAGTCTTTTGATTCACAAGAAGAGTTTTGATAGAACCAACTGCTTATGCAAGTATAGCTTAAGCACCATAATTTGTTTATGTGAAGTTTGATAATAAATCTTCATTACTTTTTCATAGCCTCCAAACTATTTACGTACAAAAGCTTTAGTCATCAACTATCCCAATTAAGGTTTGGATATTGGTTGCCAATATTACCAAGGTACTGGTCAACTTAGAAATTGAGTGTAAATTATTTCCACAAAATAGGTTTTTAGTTCATAGAAATCAATCATTTATTCAATTATAACTTATTTTCCTATCAATTTTCCAAGATTAAACAAGATTAAAACACAATTTGCATTACTGAACTCTCAATTCCAAAAATCTCAATTGCAACATTCTGTAAGAGAGGATTTTAAATCAACGTTCTTTAAATAAATAAGAATACATGAACCATGCTCAACATCACTATAAACACTTGAACCATTTTTAAAATACATATTTTGTCTTAGAAAAATAAATATCAAAAATACATGAGGCTTTATCTCCTATTTAATGACATAGGCATACTATTTTCACTATTGAGTTTGAATCATTTTTGCCTATGGGCTTGGTTCGTCCAACTACATAACTACTCATCTTCAATATTTTCACTCTGTTGCTTAGGCCAGGTGGATTCAAGTAGTATACGACCACATACTTTGGTTTATGGTATTCACACTATAGCAACATTGGCATGACATCTCTTAATGCTAGCTTCTGGCAATGTGCTTTCCAATTTCACTCAACACCATACAATTTAATTACAAAGATCAGTAGTCCACGTAGGTAGAAACTCAGAATCATTTACAGGTATCATATACAGATCTCATTTAATGTACATGCAAATTTTGATATGCCTAAATGCAAATCAAGCTATCAAAAGTAGCATACAAAAATTCACAAATTTCCTTTCCTAGATTGTCAAAGATTTTTCTTTATAATTATCTATGTTTCTTCCTTCCTTGAAACTTGTATCCCATCACATGAAGTGTTTCCCAGTCCCCATATAAGTATAAATTAGCTTTTTCAATTTGTTTTAAATTATATTACAACTCGGTCATGACACTCAACATCTCATGTTTTCCAAATGCAATTTTTACCACAATACAACAATGTAACAATAATAACGTCTCTTGGTGATGCAATTTTTAAAACATAACAACAACATTAACCAACATTACAGTACTTCTTAAAAATAGAATGATTTTTCAATAATTCAGTAATTCATCTATCTTTCCATTACTTTCAATTACTATTTGTCAACACAACATTGCAAAAATACTTCACACAGTGAAAATCTTAGTAATACAAAAATATTAAATTATCAAATCCTTTGCTTTTATTTTACCATCTACTAACATGAAAATACAACAAATTTTCACACAATGATAAGCGAGAAATGTTAAACATTTTTAGCAAGCATGGAGAATGTATACTTTTTTCAAGAACTACAAAAAACTTACCTATTTCACGCTTTCCAACCTCTCCCATTCCCAGCTCTTTAGATCCCACTCTCCCTTGTCTTCCCTCCCCTTAATAATGGTTTTCTATTTTATTTCATTTTTCCTTTTTCTAAAATGATTTGTGAGGGATCCAAATTTTTTTGACCTTTTCCCTTCATGCGTAGCACCATATTGTCGAGTTACTGCCACTCAACTTCGTGCACACACTGGGTTATCAATGCCATTAATCGTTCACAATGGTTTAACAAAAAATATGGATAACACATCTTCCCACATGGATGTTTTCAATTAAAACTTAGTTGTGCCTATCATCTAATCATTTCTTTAATATTATTAACAATAATTATTTCCATGGTCGTATAAACTACTTTTCACACACATTAAAATAGAATAAGATAAATAATACTATAACCAATATACTTCCACATCTACGTAATGCAACAATGGTATATAGAAAAATATTTCCTACATGGTAAACTTATTTACCATAATAAATTAATTTATAAACAAAGATCATTTTAAATTATATACTTCTCATGCCATAACAAGTAATTGTGCACATAAGAACTTCCAAACTAGTCCCACCATCATTGCCACTTACAACAACATTTCCTATTTCTTACAATATCTAAGCCAAATAAATCCATGCAATTATGCAATATGCAATGCACCTAAATGATATGCAATGTGAGTTTCCATGTACTCGCAATTTGAATCATCAGTTACCTATATCACCTTTTTCCGCCTGACTTGTTTTCATTCATTTCCATTATGCACAACTATCATGCACTCACATAAGCCATCAATAGTACCATAAATCATAGAAAAAGGTAAGTGTGTGCATAATTCACTATTTTTTATAAACCATGCGAGGAGGGTCATTACATCCTCTCCCACTAGGAATAAATAGAGTCCTTGTGTTTTAATCATATTAAGAAAAATAAATACTTTGGCATTCTCATTTTATCTTCTTTTCTAGAATATTCAAGTAAATTCATTGCTTACATCTAATTCTAAATTTTGTAAAAAAAGAAAATTTTCCACATAATTTGGAATATAATCACATCATAGATTACATCACAACATAAACTATTTATAAATTATAAACATATATTCCAAAACATGCCAATTTGTATTATCACACACTTACAAACTACTCTACTGAGCAAAATGGAAACCACACTTGACTCTACTTAGTATCCAGTTCCATTTACATTTGTATATATAGATATTCCAAAATTATATAATAGTTTATGATAAAGTCTATCTCTACTCAAATAAATAAGGAAACTATCGATGCATTTCTGCCACATCTTCCCATGTAGCATTCTGGTCTGAGTAGTGTTCCCATTGGACACGACATTGCTCTATACTCCATTTCCTCAGATTATTGGTTTGAAAACCAAGCAAGCGAATAGGTCACACCTCAATCCATAATGGATTAGTCATCTGCAAGTTAGAAATATCCAATACATGAGAAGGATCAGAAATATATTTTCTAAAGAGGGATACATGAAAGACATTATGGATTTTGGTGGTAGAGCTAATTTGTACACTACAAGACTTATCTTCACAATAATCTCAAATGGACCAACATATATGGAATTCAACTTATCTTATTTTAGAGAACTCTTAGTTGGTTTTACCCTCAATAATACTCTATCTCCCATAAAATATTCCCTCGGTGTCCTTTTGAGGTTCATGTAGTTTTTCTAGCGATTTGCAGTATCTTTCAACTTTTATTGAATTCTCTTTATTTTTTCTTCCATTTATTTTATCATTTTCGTATCGATCATTACTCGATATTTTGAACTATCCCAAGTTAAGGTAATTCTAAATCATCACCCATGTAGAGCTTCAAAAAGTTCCATACCTAGTGATGTGTGGTAGCCATTTTTATACATAAATTCTACTATATATAAGTAGTCTTCCCACTTTATGTTCTATTCCATGTAGTACATTCTCAACATATTCTCAAGAACTTGATTCACCCTCTCAGTCTACCCATTTGTCTCAAGGTGTTAACAAGTTTTAATGTTCAACTTAGTCACTGATTCTTAATGCATTGCTTGCCAAAATTTTTAAGTAAAACAAGATTCTCTATAAGAGATTATAACTTCTGGGAACCCATGTAGCCTCACCACTTTTAAGGTAACTTTACTTGCTATAGTGGGTGTGTCATCATGCATATTACCTAGTATAAAATGTGCAACTTTGGTTAGCTTATTTATAATTACTAAAATTGCATCATGCCTAGATATTTTTTTAGGTAGTCCCACTATAAAGTCCATGGATACCAATTGCCACTTTTGCATTGGTATCTCATGTTGATACAATTTTCCTGTTGGATGCAAATGATCCGCCTGTATTTTTTGGTATTATGATAATTTTTCCACATAATTGATGATATCTTTCTTCATACCTGGACAAACATTATCTTTATTTAAATTCTCATGCATCTTCACCCCTCTTGGATGTGTATAATAAGGAGTATTGTGAGACTTACTAAGGACTGTTTCCCTCAATTCCCTTGAATTAGGTATGGCCAAGCTATATTTGAAGAATAACAGACAATTTCTAAACACATATTCTGCATGCTTGTTCATTTTTTGTCCAACCTATCTAATACAGGATTGGAAAATTTTATCTTTTCCTTGCCACTCTTTTATTTGACCCAACAAATCATATTGACATTTTGTCATAGCAATAATATGCCCTCTTATATTTTAAGCATTTATGATCTTATTCTCCATAACCCTTAATGTATTCAATGCCAAAATCATACTCCATAAGAAACTCTATCCACCATCATTATATGACATTTAATAAAGGTTGGGTGAATATATACTATAGACTCTAATGGTTTGTATTCAATTTAAATGGTTTACCCAACAAATAATGTTGCCAAACTTTCTGTGCATGCACTACCACTGCCAAATCCAAATCATGGGTGGCATAGTTGACTTCATGTCTCTTGAGCTTCTTGGACTCATAAGAAATAACCGCACCATCTTGGGTCATAATCCCACCTAACCCTTTGATCGATGCATCCATACAAAATGTAAATGACTTATTAGGATTAGGTAATTATAGAGTTGGTGTTGTTGTCAACTTTTATTTTGAAACCTGAAAATCCTTTTCACACTGCTATGTCCACTTAAATATTTTTCCTTTTATTTGAATGTTTGTAATGGATTGAGCAATTCTCGATAATACCTTGATGAACCTTCTATAATAACCTACAATCCCCACAAAACTTTGTACCTCTAAAACATTAGTAGGTGTTGGCCAGTCATTGATTACTTTAATTTTCTTGGGGTCTACTGCAATTCCTTATGCAGAAACAATATACCCAATATATTGCACTTGTGTAGTGTAAAACTCACACTTAGTTAATTTTTCATATAACTAATTATTTCTAAGAATCACAAGCACTATCCACATGTGCTCATCATGCTCTTCTTTGCTTTTGGAGTAAATAAGAATGTCATCCAAAAATACAAGTACAAACGTGTTCGATTGTTCCCTAAATATGCTATTCATGAGATTCATGAATGCAACTAGGGTATTGGTTAGCCCAAAAGGTAAGACAGTAAATTCAAAATATACATACCTTGTTCTAAAATCTTCCTTTGAAGTATCTTCCTCTTGAATACTTAGTTGATGATATCCATATCTAAAATCTATATTAGAAAAGATAGTCGCTCCTTTTGATTGATCAAACAAATCATCAATCCTAGGTACCAAATACCTATTCTTGATAGTAACCTTGTTCAGTATTCGATAGTCTATGCACATTATTAAGGTACTGTATTTATTTTTAACAAAAAAATAGGATCTC
>JAQPPZ010006810.1:0-10009 GCA_028583015.1 Wollemia nobilis
ATCACTGAGCCATCTGGATTCCGTAAAACCACTCCAGCACCCGATCTGCCTGGGTTTCCTTTGGAAGCACCATCAAATTCAAGATAATATGGATTCTGATGAACAAGATCATAATAGCATATCAAAGAACTATGAAACGTTAATTACAAAACACGTTGAACAAACTTTTTTTAAAAAATCAATGCAGTAGCATAAAAAGAAAAATGAAGGAAACTAGAATCCAACAAACATAAAGAAAATCAAAATAGTATAGACCTGAATAACAATTATTTGAAAAAAAAATCACAATCATAATAAAACGAAAATTAACTTAATCAAAGTCAGTATAATATTAAAACTCATCATCAAATTGCATTAGCTTGACCGACTAAAATCCTCAAGTTTGAGGGAGGAGACCCAAGTTTGAATCTTGCCAAACTGTTATAATACCACGATGTGGTCATTATATAGTACAGGTTGGGCCCCCTTAAATCTCACAACCAGTTTTTTTTTAAATGAAATAAAAAAAAAAATTAAAAAAAAAAAGAAAAATATTTAAACGTAAAATAAAATAAAACTTAAATAAATTACAAACCAAGTACAATGAATGTATAAAAAGCAATGCCTAGATAAATCAGCAATATCAAGAAAATAGTGAAGATGCTAAACAATTCTAAAAAGCTAATGAAAAAATCATTTAGACACGAGTTTCTTTTCATTGCTAGGCATCTATAGGACCGTTTTACCTCCGTTGCTTTGGAATCATTATTGAGAGGCTAACCTTAACACAAGAAGATAAAAATCCTAAGTTGCAAGTATGATTTACTAGATTCATAGCTTATTTCTTAACTTAAAATAAATAATAGATTTGAGTGACTTGCCATAATAGCTTTTTAACAAACAGACCTTATGTCATTTCAAATTCCATAATAATTAATCATTTTCTTTATAATAAAAGTATATCCACTCTAATTTTGGTAGTCAAGTAACAAATTTGTAAACTGCATCCTCATGCTAATAATAAAAAGACATGACAATCCAGGTAAATTTTCTCACGTTATTCTACGAAAATATATATTGGTAAAAGTTCAAATTGAATAAGAGAACTATTGAATCAAGTCCACAACTTAGGTAGGTCACATAAAGAAAACTAAGTTGCCTTATTGTTTTATGTTTTATGGTCATAATGGTCAATGTGGAAAAAACTCATTTGTAATAGTCAACAAGTTAATCTACAAGTCAAGTGATCTTGGACAAGTCATTTTGACCCTGGGTGAGTCTCTTACTTAAAATGTCGTGTATATTATAGTTCTTCTTATTTGTTGAGTCTTTGACAAGTTTTCCCCCAAGTATTGATTCCAGCCCAATTTTGAATGAAAAAGAGGATTACCAAGTTCGAGACAAGTCTGAGTCTTGACATTATGAGTTAAATGCAATAAACAATTGTTATGGTTTAATGTTTTTAGTGCTATATTTATTTAAAAGGAAGGTATCAAGGTCATATAAATAGTTTATAAGTTAATGAAATCCAATAAGCCTTCAACAATTACAGTAAAAAGATAAAGGCAACAAACAAAAGCACTTTCATTAAGCCTTATAAAAGGAAGCAAACATAGAGCACACTAAAATATAGTGCAAAAAATTGGCAAAAGACCATTATAGCAGTATAAGAAAATGAGTTTGTTAAACAGATAATTGGAAATAAAGTGATTGAAAAAATAAAATCACAAGGAACAATGCATTTATAATGAAAGGGGATGAATCCTATGCAAACAATTGGCAGCTACTTAAACACATGCAAAACATTATGCCAATAATTGGCAGCTATTTAAACACAAACAAAACGTTCTTTCACAACTATTGAGTTACAAGCTTCTTTATTACTGCTTCCCCGTTAACACCTTTGATCAAGCTTCTTTATAATCGTCCATCATCCATGATTGCATATACTCTTTGAATAAATACACCTTAGGATAGAATGGTGTATATATCATATATACTAGAGACCGGGTTTGTGTTACATGGTGTTAAGTGAGTAATTTGCCACTTCTACAGAAAGTTACCCTTAATAATAAGCTAATGGAATTTTAATCACTTATGAGAGATGAAAAGGACAAAGAAAATGTGAAAATCGCTCCCCCTTCACACACGTTCTTGACTACCAAAAGCATGTTAAAATCAATTCCAATGTGGTTGAGCATTAACATATAATAACTTTATGATCATATTACATACTCCCAAAATGTATATACACTTCTATATATGCGCTTACTTGTGTCAAATAGGAGAACCATCACCAATACCTTGGTCAATAACTTTGCCCTCTTTATCTTTCATTCAAAGACAAATATTCTATAAAGATTACAGTTGTTCCAAACCATTTTATCAAGTTGTCCTTCTACAAAAGCTTGTCATATGAGATCAAAAAGTTTAATCGTTTTATTAAAGGTTTCAAAACAAATTATTCAAAAGCAACAAGTAGACTTCTTAATGTGATTACAATGGTGTCTTTTCAACCCTTTTATTAATGGCATCCAACTTATCCTAAACATCCTTGATATTCATAAAATCTCTTATAAAGCAAACTCCTTTCAAGAGAAAATAGTAGGTTCTTCAAACAAAAGATCCCTTCTTTATCTAAAGCATAGCATTTATCCTTCAAATTCTTCCAATGCTAATAATTTACTGTAACTTTAACTTTATGCAAAATAATCAACGGTGGGTGATGGATAATTAGCTGGTGAAATACATGAATATATAACATTGTTACAATGCTAATAAAAGGTTTTCTTAACTGTTTTATTTTCGAAAACCCTACACCCACAAGTATGGGTGTCTGAGTTTGAGGCCCTTCCCATTAAAGAAGAAACCCAATACAATACAATGTACATAATTTAAATCAAACTTCACAAGAAACCAAAATCATATAAATAAATTATTTTAAAAAAAAACTTTAAACCCTAGAAGCTTCCCAAACACATGTAGCGATAGAATCCAATTTACGAAGGTGAAATATGTTTTTTCAAAAATCACAACGAAAAAAACCCTAAAAAATTATGAGATATTTTTTCCTTTAAAAAAAACACATATCTAGCAAAGTACGTTGATTAAATGCAACCAACTTACCATGATGGGAATAGAAATGTTAGTAGATGTAACAGGACCTGCATTCTGGCTCTTCTCAGTATTTGCAATGCACATACAGGTGAAACTCCTCTTCGTAGTTACTGAAGATGGAAACACTGCCGCCGAAGATGCCAGAGGGCAGGCACTTCGACCCCAATTACTGCATTAGACGAATCTCCTTTTTGCAGTCGAGGAAGGGAACATTGAGGAACACTCACAGTCTTCGCCAGCATTGTTCACATTCAGAATGTATATGGCCGAGGAGGGGTTGCCTGCAAAATTTCAGTGGTCGGTTTTTCAGGTCTTCTGGGAGTATTTAGTCTACAACAAATTACCAAATGTTGTAGAACCATACAAATTTACATACATCTTCGCTATTACTATAACATGAAACATACACATAAAACATTGTGCCATACAATTTCATGTACTCATATACTCAATGTGGGTGCAAATGCACATCGAATCATAACACAATTTTACTGTAACTTTAACTTTATGCAATATAATCTACAGTGGGTGATGTCTAATGAGCTGGTGATATACATGAATATATAAAATTGTTACAATGCTAATAAAAGGTTTTCTTAGACCATGACCCCTCATAAAAACATGTGTAAACTTATTGAAAAATAATAAAAGGTTTTCTTAACTGTTTTATTTTTGAAAACCCTACACCCACAAGTATCGGTGTCTAAGTTTTAGGCCCTTCCCATTAAAGAAGAAACCCAATATACATGATTTGAATCAAACTTCACAAGAAACCAAAATCATATAAATAAATTATTTTAAAAAAAAACGTTGAACCCTAGAAGCTTCCCAAACACATGTAGAGATAGAATCCAGTTTATGAAGGTGAAATATGTTTTTTCAAAAATCACAATGAAAAAACCCCTAAAAAATTAACAAATTTTTTTTCCTTAAAAAAAAACACATATCTAGCAAAATACGTTGATTAAATGCAACCAACTTACTATGATGGGAATAGAAATGTTAGTAGATGTAACAGGACCTGCATTCTGGCTCTTCTCATTATTTGCAATGCACATACAGGTGAAACTCCTCTTCGTAGTTACTGAAGATGGAAACACTGCTGCCGAAGATGCCAGAGGGCAGGCACTTTGACCCCGATGACTATGCAATATTGCATTAGACGAATCTCCTTTTTGCAGTTGAGGAAGGGAACATTGAGGAACACTCACAGTCTTCGCTAGCATTGGTCACATTCAGAATGTATATGGCCGAGAAGGGGTTGCCTGCAGAATGTCAGTGGTCGGTTTGTCTTCTGGTAGTTTTAGTCTACAACAAATTACCAAATGCTGCAGAACCATACAAATTTACATGCGTCTTTGCTATTACTATAACATGAAACATACATATAAAAATTTGTGGCATACAATTTCATATACTCAATGAGGGTGCAAATGCACATCGAATCATAACACAATTTTACTGTAACTTTATGCAATATAATCAAATTAGCTGGTGAAATACATGAATATATAAAATTGTTACAGTGCTAATAAAAGAGTTTCTTAACTGTTTTGTTTTTGAAAACCCTACACCCACAAGTATGGGTATCTGAGTTTGAGGCCCTTCCCATTAAAGAAGAAACCCAATATACATGATTTGAATCAAACTTCAAAAGAAACCAAAATCATATAAATAAATTATTTAGAAAATAAAAACGTTAAACCCTAGAAGCTTCCAAACACATGTAGCTATAGAATCCAATTTACAAAGGTGAAATATGTTTTTTCAAAAATCACAATGAAAAAAACCCTAAAAAATTAACAGATTTTTTTTCCTTTAAAAAAAAACACATGTCTAGCAAAATACGCTGATTAAATGCAACCAACTTACCATGATGGGAATAGAAATGTTAGTAGATGTAACAGGCCCTGCATTCTGGCTCTTCTCAGTATTTGCAATGCACATACAGGTGAAACTCCTCTTCGTAGTTACTGAAGATGGAAACACTGCTGCAAAAGATGCCAGAGGGCAGGCACTTTGACCCCGATGACTATGCAATATTGCATTAGACGAATCTCCTTTTTGCAGTTGAGGAAGGGAACATTGAGGAACACTCACAGTCTTCACCAGCATTGTTCACATTCAGAATGTATATGGCTGAGGAGGGGTTGCCTGCAAAATGTCAGTGGTCAGTGGTTTGTCAGTTCTTCTGGTAGTTTTAGTCTACAACAAATCACCAAATGCTGCAGAACCATACAAATTTACATGAGTCTTTGCTATTACTATAACATGAAACATACATATAAAACTTTGTGCCATACAATTTCATATACTCAATGTGGGTGAAAATGCACATCGAATCATAACACAATTTAAATGTAACTTTATGCAATATAATCAAATTAGCTGGTGAAATACATGAATATATAACATTGTGTCAAAGCTAATAAAAGGTTTTCTTAACTGTTTTGTTTTCTAAAACCCTACACCCACAAGTATGGGTGTCTGAGTTTTAGGCCCTTCCCATTAAAGAAGAAACCCAATATACATGATTTGAATCAAACTTCACAAGAAACCAAAATCATATAAATAAATTATTTAAAAAATAAAAACGTTAAACCCTAGAAGCTTCCAAACACATGTAGCGATAGAATCCCAACAGAATCCAATTTACGAAGGTGAAATCTGTTTTTTCAAAAATCACAATGAAAAAAACCGTAAAAATTTAACAGATTTTTTTCCCTTAAAAAATAACACATATAGCAAAATATGCTGATTAAATGCAACCAACTTACCATGATGGGAATAGAAATGTTAGTAGATGTGACAAGACCTGCATTCTGGCTTTTCTCAGTATTTGCAATGCACATACATGTGAAACTCCTCTTCGTAGTTACAGAAGATGGAAACATTGCTGCCGAAGATGCCAGAAGGCAGGCACTTTGACCCCGATGACTATGCAATACTGCATTAGACGAATCTCCTTTTTGCAGTCGAGGAAGGGAACATTGAGGAACACTCACAGTCTTCGCCAGCATTGTTCACATTCAGAATGTATATGGCCCAGGAGGGGTTGTCTACAGAATTTCAGTGGTGGGTTTGTGAGGTCTTCTGTAGTTTTAGTCTACAACAAATTACCAAATGCTCCAGAACCATAATTTACATGCATCGCTACTATAACATGAAACATAAATATAAAACTTTGTGGCGTACAATTTCATATACTCAATGTGGGTGCAAATGCACATCGAATTATAACACAATTTTACTTAACTTTGTGCAGTATAATCAAATTATATATAAAATTGTTACAATATTAATAAAAGGTTTTCTTAACTGTTTTATTTTTTAAAATCCAACACCAGGTGTCTGAGTTTGAAGCCCTTCATACATGATTTGAATCAAACTTCACAAAAAAACCAAAAACCTACACCGGGTGTCTGAGTTTGAAGCCCTTCCCATACACCGGGTGTTGAAGCCCTTCCCATACACCGGGTGTTGAAGAAATACATGAATTGAATCAAACTTCACAAGAAACCAAAATCATATAAATAAACTATTTAAAACGTTAAACCCTAGAAGCGTCTCAAACACATATAGAGATAAAATCCAATTTACGAAGGTGAAATATGTTTTTCAAAAATCACAATGAAAAAAACCCTAAAAAATTAACAGATTTTTTTTCCATTAAAAAAAAATACACTAATTAACTGCACCTACCAAGATGGGAATAGAAATGTTAGTAGATGTAACAGCACCTGCATTCTTGCTCTTCTCACATGATTTGAATCAAACTTCACAAGAAACCAAAAACCTACACCGGGTGTCTGAGTTTGAAGCCCTTCCCATACACCGGGTGTTCTGAGTTTGAAACTCTTCCCATACACCGGGTGTCTGAGTTTGAAGCCCTTCCCATTAAAGAAGAAATACATGAATCTCACTTCACAAAAAACCAAAATCATATTATTTATAAACGTTAAACCCTAAAAGCTTCTCAAACACATGTAACGATAAAATCCAATTTACGAAGGTGAAATATGTTTTTTTCAAAAATCACAATGAAAAGAACCCTAAACAGATTTTTTTTTCCATTAAAAAAAAATACACTAATTAAATGTAACCAACTTACCAAGATGGGAATAGAAATGTTAGTAGATTTAACAACACCTGCATTCTCGCTCTTCTCAGTATTTGCAATGCACATACAGGTGGAACTCCTCTTCGTACTTACTGAAGATGGAAACAGAGCTGCCGAAGATGCCAGAGGGCAGGCACTTCGACACGATGACTATGCAATTATGCATTAGACGAATCTCCTCTTTGTAGTCGAGGAAGGGAACATTGAGGAACACTCACAATCTGGCCGAGGAGGGGTTGTCTGCAGAATTTCAGTGGTCTCAGGTCTTCTGGGCAACAAACAACAAATGTGTAATATTGAAATCTCGTTTGAATATGGAAGGAGAAAACAATTCAGCTAAGAAAAAAAAAGTATGTCCGGTTTAAACGTTGTTGCAAAAGTTTTTAAAATATTAATGTTTTTTATTTTTTAGTTGGAGGTTTATTTATGAGAATTTATTATGTGGAATTAAATTTCAAGGGGTTCTTTTTTCTTCAAATTTATGGGGAGTTGGTTCTACCTCGCAAGCCTAATTAGGCTATAACTAAATTTTACATATTAGAAATTGAATCTTTTTTTTCATCTTTTAAAAGTTTTTATGCCTACTTGTTTTCCAAATATTTTACCCTAACATCATATTAACATGTTTTTTATATTTAACTTATATTTACATGATTTTTACGGGCTATTTTTTGTGTTTGAGAACGTTCATTCAATTCATTGCAATGATATTTAATTTTTTCAATGAAATAAGGATAGATGACTTCGTATTTTAATGTAATCTTATATTCACTTAGTTGTTTTATATTTAATAAGGTTAACTATGATTACATGTGCATAGGATAAGAAGCTTAAAATATATTAAAAATCATGTTAGAAAGTAATAAATTAAATCATTTTTATATCATATATAAGTTGCATTCTTCAAAAGTGAATCAATATAATTACTTTTATTTTTTTAAATAAAAGGTGAATCAACTAAATCATATATATATATATAGAAGTAGCTTTATTATATTTGAGCAATATATTGAACCATTTATATTTATCTTTGGACAAACTTTGATAAATCCTACAAACCATTGAGTGTAAGAGATATTAAAAGACATCATTCATATTGATTCACCTTTTATGAAGTTATTTAGGAGTGTTAACTATCAATTATTTAAATATAAAGAGGTAAATATAAGTACATGATATTTATGAAAAGTTATACCTTTGTAATTAATAATTGATTATAATCAAATAAAGGGTTATATTCTAGTATTATTATTTAAATTCAAGGTTTAATATGTGGTTTTAAAAGTTAAGTAAAATTTTCTTCTTTGTGTAATTTTAGTTTTAAATTTTACATGGTTTGTTTTGTTAAATATTTTACTATTTTAGAACTATTTGATGTTTTTGTTTTTTCAATACATAGAGGAATCAACAACTACCTTTCATTTTTGAACAACTAGTCCTAGGGTCAAGTTGTATTGCCTTCGATCGTAGCGTTAAATCATGGTGCTACCACTATAACCCCTATCTTGCCTCGATAAACACGGCTTAGAGTGAGAGAGACCCCCGGTGGCTTGGGGTTGGTACTGTCGTCATCAAGTTAGCGCACACTCAATGGACTCAAGTTAGACTACTACCTTTGCCTAAATTGGGCATGCCCGTGAGGTTTGAACCTAGGTCTCCTCTTGGTAAGTGTCTAACTTTTTACCAATCCACCTAGCCCTCACAGATAAAAGGACTTATGGTAGCTAGTGTGATTTGAACCGAAGTTGAATAGACCCATGGTATGGATCGTAGACCTCAATTGGTAGCCTTACACCAACTCGGCTACTCACTTATAAATGATATAAATATTTGGTATGCAACTCAAATATAACCCCATCCTCTCTTCTCTAGCCCCTTTTTTTATTGGTAGAATCTATATCTAGGTATGCATGAATTTTAAACACCCCTCCCCCTGTATGCAGTCACATGGTATTTACCATTTCCTCATAGTGACCCCCCGTGGTATAAGTTAATGGATAAAGAAAAGTGGGTACCATACACGGTAACAAAAATTATTCCGATAATCCTAAGAGCTTATGTAAAACAATGCATTTGAGAATCTTCTGAGACCCAAAAAAATTTCATAAACAATCTTAAATTCAAACTTTTATGAAAAATATCCAACATAAGAGAACATGACAAAAAAGGGCCTTGAAATTTACAATATTTTCATCCCATGCCATGATACAAGAAAAAAATCCTACTATCAGCTGATATTGTTTTTTGGAAAAACAAAAAATAGGCATTTTTTATATTTCCTTATTTATAGATGCTTCAGGAACAATAAAGCCAAAACGATGAATAAAATATGGCTACATTACATAATACAAACTAAAAATAGTTGACTATGTTAGTAGGAAAACCATAGAATTGTTAATCCCTCTAGACTAATCTATGGTAAACCCATCACAAGTCATCGTGAGTCATCACAATAAATTAAAGGATTTATGTGATTAATTAGCATGCCTTTCATTTTCAGTCTTTGCCCTACAGTAGCGACGAGGAGACGTTTCACTGGTGGTAAAGGCTAGTTTCTCGTTGGACCTTGTAGTAATGTGTGATGTGGTAATGGAGGACCCACCCCTATGTATAGAGAAGGAAACCATAAAATTGTCAAAGCACTACCTCTCGAAGGGTGTGTCTCCCAACGGTGCCTCTAAGGGCAACGAAGGGAGATCCATATCCCTTACAAGAATTTGCACCACCTGCTTCATGCTCGACCTCACATCCAAATACGGATGAGAGCACAACAACCCCAATTGCAGCACAAGC
>JAQPPZ010006811.1:0-104898 GCA_028583015.1 Wollemia nobilis
TCATCAAGCAAAAGCTTGTAAGCTAATTTAATAGTGAACTACCCATTTTCCATAGGAGCCTAGGTCACTTGATATTCCTTGGGTCTCATGGGGATAAACTATTGTCCGAGAATGTTACAAAGATCATTTGATTCCGCTTGAAATCCCTGAATCCTTATTTATTTCCACTTCATTCTGCCTTTGTCCTCAACCATATAATCGAAGACTTTTTTTCCAATGAGTTCTTCTATGATATCTTTGATTCAAGCTAAGTTAGAATATTGCATCAGTGGTTCATCCTTAGCCCACCTATCATTCCAACAATTTATCCTCCCACCATTGCCTAAAACCCATCTTAAACCTTTTTTGATGATTTCCTTATAATTGAGAATTGCTTTCCAAAAAGTAGAACCTCTTATTGGAACTGGGTCACTTAGAAATTCCATATTTTGAAGATACTTTCATTTTATGATAGTTTTCCATTCATTTTCTTCACCAAAAATAAGGCACCACGCCTTCTTAGCTAGTAAATCTAAATTCATATGAGCAATTCTCCTCAGACCTAAGCCCCCATTTTACCTAGGTATTCCACACACATTTCATCATTGCATTGCATATAGGTATTCATCATCCATTGCATTCCACAATAGAATGGATAGTGTTTGTCAGTCTTAAAAATGATGCCATATTTGTGTTTTAATCATGCACCTCTGCATTTATCACAATCCATAATTCATGTGAGTAATTGTGTTTGTCAACACAACTCTTGATGCTATGAGATATGTATATGTACTAATGTTTTGTGATCACTTAACCATACCTAGTGGGTTTCTCATATGTCATAGAAAGTTTGCTTTTCTTCTATAGATGAGGTCACTAGTTGTGATAGTACTTAGCATATCAGGATCTCGTCACTAATTGAAACATTTAAAATCCTGCTAAGATGAGGAAATATGAAATCTATGAAAGTGATCCTAGGTATATAGAGAGAAGGGTTTTATTACCTACTTATATTGCAAATAATTTGGTCTAGAATGGTGAACCTTGGAAAAAGGACAATATTTCCCCTACCCATACATTACCTTGCTTACAAATAAAGGAGCAATATCCCAGATCAACATCAAAGATTGATACCCCACATCAATATCCTAAAATCTATATCCCAAGTTGACATCTCAAAATTCAAAACTCCCAAAGTTCAAATCAAAGATCAAATGAAGATAAAAATCAAGTTCAAAGTCAAATCTAAAGTGACATAGTGAATCAAAAGCACTATACAAATCCCTTGCTCAAGAAAAACAAGAATAAATAGTGATTTTTATCACTCAAAGTAAAACGTGAAAACAATGATTTTTATCACTACACATGAGCAAGTATCCCTATGAATAGAAAGAAAAGAAGGGTGAGAACTTGAATCCTTGAATTGTTCACCATTAAAATCCATAGAGTAAACCTCGATTGTAGCAATGGGTTGAAAGAGTCGCACCTTATTTTGGAGTAGTAGTTCTATTGAGTGATCCCCAAATGCAACAATGGATTGAAAGAGTCCTAACTATTCTTGGAGGGGTAGTCCTAATCAATTTACAGTATAAGATAGCTCTGGGTGCCTGGGTTTTCTAGTAGTATAGTCCAATCAAGTCTAAAACAAGGATGATACAAACATAAGAAGAACCCGATCTCACATATGGGTTGAAAGAGTCCCAAATGACATTTGGGGTATGCCTATGGTCTATATAAAAATACTCACGTACACACACAGGGCTAATGAACAGTTGGGTCATTCATGATGAAAGCATTGTCCAAAAAAAGCCTTGTATAGTTAGTATGGGACGTTTGAGAAGTCTACTAGGGTGTTTGAGTCTCATGGAAAACCTCAAAAATTTCTCTAAAAGCAACAAATATCAAAGATGAAAAACCATCAAAAGTAAAATTCATTTCAAATCATCAAATTGTAAAGTATCTAATGAGTGATACATCATTACATAAAGCACAATCAAGATATAGGATAGATACCGAATGAATATCAAAAACGATGTCTAGACAACCACTGACTATATTATGTGTATTTTTTAAAAGTGCAAAAAATGAATACAATTGACATATTATATCATTCGCATCATATCGCTACATATCATTGCATTTCATATATGGGTGATTAATTGCTTAAATTCTTGTTATGATGATTTTCAATTACATTCATGATTTTTACACATTCTATGGTGTGATCCATTAGATTGATAAACATATATTGCATTCATTCCTTATATTTTAAGTGAATAAATCATATAGGTCATTTACATTAGATTAACATCATGTAAATAAATCATTACATATATTACACCAACATAGCATGACATCGTCATAAATTAAATGCATACAATAAAGCAAAATTAAATATGTGTTTAAAATTAAACATTGCATCCATATGCATCCATCATAAATAACACATCTAAACATCTAGATCATTGCATAACATCATCATCATAAATTAAATATCTATCTAGTGCATGCCATCAATACATCACATTATATAAGCATAGCATCAATATAAACATCTGCATCCATGTGCATAACATAAACGTAAAATTAAAAATACACAAGTACACATAATGAGCCAAAATGATCAATATCTCATGTATATATATATATATATGTCCAAAAATGAGTACATATGGGGTACGTCAAAAATGTCCACAGGCTACAACTGTGTAGGTCTTCGAAGTTACACTCAAAAATGGTATAACAAAAATCTCTACAATTTTTACTAAGGGCCTGCATCCCCATCCTGGGAGTCACCTCCATCACCTCTGCCATCCCTTTGGCCCCTCTGCGAGATGGCTCCATGAGTGCTAGAGGACCTGTGTGTCCTCTTAGTCCTGTTGGTCTGATGACTAGAACTAGCAGAAGACTACCATGTCTCCCTAGTCTTGGTCCTGGAGCTGCTCCTGTGGGTCCTGGTAGAGTTCATGTCCTTTGGAACCGTGCCACATATCAACTTGATGTGGCCCTATAGTTGATAGATGTGAGTTGCCCTCACATTATTAATATTGTTACCCTCCTCAATGAGGGAAGTGAGCCACCTAATCTCAGCCATGGGATCATGTCCTACTGGTAGTACAGGTGATGGTGCTACAGCAGGCACCATGACAACCTATGTAGATAAGGGATCTCCACTTGATGCCCTCAATATATCCAACTGTGTTCTTATGAGATCATGCTCGATAGTGAGCCTCTAAATATTAGTATTGATTGTATTTAGCCAGGTCTTGAGGAGAGGCCTCTCATCCTCATAGCTCCTCCACTAGCTCTAACCATGTCTAAGCTTTGCCTCTACTATGGTGAGGCTAGTATCCCTCTGTAGTAGATGGTCTAAAGCCTACCCACTTGACTTTGTAAACTTACAACCTGAGCTAGTAGCTAACATAACTCACTATCAGGAAGTGCCTCACCCTCCTCAAATGGCTCATCCTCGACCTTGACCTGTGGAGCCTCCTTTGTGGTGGCCTCGACACCCCATCCACCCTCAATCTGTGGGTGCACATTGAACCCCTCTAGATCAGCCTCCATATCATCATCTATCTGATTAAGGGACCCTGATCCTCACCACTACAATAGAGACCACAAGTATCATATGTTGGTGTGGTCCCAACCCTAGCAACCCATGACTCTTGGGAGTCATCAGCCGCATATCCTAGTGGTGTAGGTTGTATCCAAGATAAATGACTCTCCAACACTATCCACCTATAGATGATGGGCAACTTTGATGTGTCTTGAACCAGGCCAAACTACCGTAAGACACGAGAGTATTACTAATACTCACAAATATCATCCTTACAACAAAGTAAACACTTTTATCATCGAGCCTAGCATAGCCACTCGCTAGCCTCCTCCCATGAATGGCATTCCATATAAGTGCATCACTCAATATTATCTGATCGAAGCACTATGAACCTACCATTGTAGTGCTCTACGTCCCCAGCATGGGACCTACTCTGAAATCCCTCCTCCTTGTAGGGCCAACATGAGACATAGCACTAATGGACATTATCAGTATAAGTAATAGCAAGGGGCAGATCCACTGGATGTTCGATCTTGATATGCTACCAATGCTAGATCTAGATAAGCATACTGCAACTAATCCCTACCCAACTCCTACTGGTGATCTAATAGATCTCCTGATACAACTGGCACAATAGAGTGCTCCCCTAGGCTAGGAGGAGTGGATGATCAGTAGAGCTCTCGGTAACCCTCCTAACACTGACCAAAATGTTCTAGGGGATCCTCATGCCCGATGAGTCTGGAAGAAAAATTTGCATAACCAAGTGCATGAATATGGCCTCTCTAACAAAGAAGATGTCCTTTCTCTACTAGTACCCGATGTGGACCCCTTTGTGATCAATCCTGCCCTATGCATCCTCACTACGATCACTGAAGATAGCATTAAAAGATAGCTCCTCTATTGGTAAATGGATAATAGGTGATGGGCTCACCATCAATAGGGATCCTAAAGATCTGTTAGACGTCCTCTAGAGTAATATTAATTTTACCTATTGATAGGTGAAAGGTGTTGGTCCACACATCCCAACATTGGGGCCAATGCAGTCATGTAGGCCTGATCTACCTTGATAGTAGGTAGATCCAAAATGTAGCCAAAACCAACAACACCAAACCACTACCACTCTAGGCTAGTTAGCTACCTACGGAGGGTGCACAAGATATCCAACTCTCTAGACCTAGAAGCCAATTTCTAAAAATAGACAGTGTATAAGGAAAAAATAAAATGATTAAAAACAACCAAAAATAGCTAAAAACGACCTTAAAAAATGTCAAACAAATTTAAAAATTGTTAAAAAGACAAAACATGCAAAACTATTCACAAAAAAAAAACATGTACTTCAAAAGTGCAATAAATGGCATTAACTACCATAAAACATTTGAAAAATAAAAAAAATTGAAAAACATTTTCAAAAATTTGGAATCGTAGGTCAAACCTATGATCCGCATAACGATCAAATTTTTGACCGTTGGGATTTGAATCCCACCATGGTTGACTGTTGCGGTCCCCAATCTATCAATTGGGAACAATATCTGATAGCTACGGTCTAGGAAAGTGACCTTTTTCAGTCACTTCCTAGCTGGGAAAACCAAAAAAATTAAAACCTAAATCTAGCCTAGTCTAAGGTGAGGTTCATTACCAACAATTTCATGAGATTGATTTAACCCATTAATTAATGTGGTTTATTTTATGTTGGTAAAGAGTGTGAGGTCTTGATTTCAAGTTACGTTACCCGCTCCGAGGCCTCTGCTAGTAGAAGGTTACCCAGGGTCTACCATCAAGATGCGTGGAGGTGTCAGGTTGTGGTTTTAGCAGTTCTTTGCATCAAATTTACTCCCTTACCTCTCAGAGCTCTCTCAATTTTAGTTTCTTGCAGGATGAATAATGAGAATTTTTCAAAATGGAAAAATTTTAAATACCCTTTTCTAATTTTGGCGGACCACAACTGATAAGTGCAGTCTCGAAATTAGGGTTTTGCAACCGTAGACCTAAGCCACGGTTCCCAAAATTTGAAATGCCAACCGCAGGACATGCACACAGTTTGCAACTGGCATTAAATGCACTAAAATACCACCATGGAAAGATCTTAAATGGTAAATTAATGACTCCTAAAAGATCAGAATCTCAATAAGAGCAATCAATTTAACAAAATTTGGTGATTCTCAAGCACCATGATCAATTAAAAATTCAAATAAACAACAAAAAAATCAAAAAATCAAAAGCCAAATGCACCTCGTATTCAGTAATTTACCCTATACACTCAGTGGTTGCAATGACTAACACTCCATGCAATCCGACGAGATGAGTAAATAACCATAAGTACATTTGGGGCAAAATTGTCATCGTTGATTTGATATGTTTCTTTTCAATCCCAAAGAAGGCCTTCAAGGCTGGACCACTCCATGGGAATATCATTTTCCCTATGACATATTTTTATCAAATCATCAAAAAATTGATTCAAAATACATCTAATTGGATTTGTATCATTTTGATTTCCTAAGAAGGCTATTGCAACCCGACTACTCCATGGGATAGGAATGTGCAATTACTATTGATAGTTGTAATCATAATATGAACTAGGCTTAGCCAAGTAATAAAATGCTAAAAATCTAAGTTTGTTCAGATCATTCATAATGGTCAAGCGACATCGTCACTTCATTCATTTTCATTACCCTCATTGAATTATCGCTTGAGGGGATAGTCATGCTTTCAAATCATAATCAAAGTCAATAGAAGATCCCTAAAATTGTAGATCCCTTGATCTTGTGAAAATTGCATTCGTCCTTGCGAATCATTGTCAAATTCTATCATAAGCTTACCTTTTTTCTTGGGTAAAATAGCAAATATGATATTTTGTTTGTATCTCACCTCCTTTCGGTTATATAGGCCTAACTCCTATTGTAGCACCAAAGCTACCCGAATGACTGATGACGAGTGCAAACCCTTTCAAAATTAAGCCTCCAAAGAGTTGGAAGCAATGATTCCAAGATGCGCATCCCTTTTGTAGGACCTAGGGCATCTAATGTTGATCCGACTAATGATCATCATATAACCTTTGGCATCATTTTAGGTGGTGTATTTTTGCTCATGCATTGTTCGATCTCACAATGCATCTCAAAAGGGACATCTGTAGACACCTAAAACACGTCATGTCAAGGGTGAATACTCATATGGGATATACTACAAGACCATATGAAAGATCTTGGATAGACTCCAAGATAGAGAAGTGGTTCTAACCACTCAATTTGGGCTTTTTGGCTGTCACTTGCGGTCTAAACTGAAGTTCAGTTGGCCTTCATCCGAGCCAAATCGGTTTGAACAACCATTTTTTCTAGAAGAAGGTGGTTAAAGTATGGAATATTCCAGAGGCTTCTAATCCAACTATCCTAAACATCTCTTCTTGATCTTGGCTTCTCTAAATGAAGCCACCCCTAGCCCTTGGGTGATCCTATAAATACCCCTTTGAATTAGAGAAAATAAGAGGATGAAGTATTGGAGATTAGAGTAATGAAGCCCTATCGGATTGTAGAATCACTTGATTATACTGAGAGAGCCTAGTTGCTATTCAATTTCCAATTCATAAAGCATCATGATAATTCATGCTATGGATGCTCTAAGGAGCTAGAATGCCAAGAAACGCAAATCTAGGAAAACAGAGGTCCAATTATGGAATTCAACCATCAAACCTATCAGAGGATACTAAGGTGACCCTTGATCATCAATTGTATAAGGAAGATCAAACCCACAACCCTATATTTGGAGGTCAAACTTACTTTATTTCTAGCCATGGCTGACAACCACGGTGTACAGTGCAGACCGCTCATCAGAGCTACGGTTTGCAATAGGTGAAAGATCTCCTTACTGTTTCTATTTTAGTATACTTAATTAGGTTAGATTAGTCATTTTAATGGTTTATTTGGTAGTTTAGAGACTCTAACTAGCTTAATTAGGAATTATAATAAGTTTACTTCATCATAGCAAGTAGTACATCAATGGCTTATTTTCATGCTATCTTGTTTCATTCCATGCAATTGATTCAATAGATAGATAACTACACTTTATACTCTCATGTTTCTAACAATCTTCATGAATATTGCACAAGTTTAACATGCTTTATTCATCTTCTTGATTTTGTAGTTGTTATGACATATTTATGCATGTTTTCCTCAAAGGGCCTTATCATGAGAGGTTGCCTATTCGCATAATGCTTTTGTGTTGTTTCTTGACCACAGGAAAGCAGGATCAAAGGATATTCAATCATTCAATTCCCTTCCTCAATGCGAAGAAGAGGGTCAACTCCACCCTAGAGCTGTTTGTGACTATTTAAAGAGCATTAGCATTGTGCCTACCCCATTGGGGGCTTTGGAATTGTATCAATTGTATCAATATTTGGGTGACCCTAAGAGGGGCATGATTGTAACTGAGATCCATTTTTAATATTAAAAAAAGAAACATCCATTTACTCATTATTTGCAATCTTGTTTATCATTTTATGCTTTTATGTTGATTTTGATTGATGCATGAGATAGGTGCACGCTTTTTGGATAGGTCATTAACTAGTATAAATCTTTATTGTGGAACTCATATTAGCTTATGAACGTTGGTAACTTATAAATTTTGTTTGTATTCAAGCATGAAAATTAAACCTAATTAATTAAAAGAAACTAAATGAATTTGAAGAATGGATTGGTGTCCATTTTTGGAGAAGGTATGGGACTTCTCCATGATTTTATAATGATGAAAACCAAGAGACATATTGGTGGATGCTCTGGTGGTTGGAAAAAATTGTCAAAATGCATACTAGGATATATGTGAATATCCTAAATTGAGATCTTGAAATTATGATGTGGCTTTATTGACACTTAAATTTTACCAGATTAGCTCATGTTAAGGGTTAACAAATTATGTTGTGATTCTCCTTGGTGGGATTTTTGGTAAAATTACTAAGAATTTTTATGTCTAAAATAGTACAAATGCTTAATTTCAGGATATATTTGTAACACCATTTTGCAAATTCTATTATTGCTA
Source organism: Wollemia nobilis (assembly GCA_028583015.1). NCBI lineage: Eukaryota > Viridiplantae > Streptophyta > Pinopsida > Araucariales > Araucariaceae > Wollemia > Wollemia nobilis. The sequence continues at coordinate 8,564 of JAQPPZ010006811.1, forward strand.
TGTCTTCAATTTAGTATTTGTGCAATAATAGATGGTTTTAAACTATAATATTTGTGATACGATTATGTATTGATAAGATTTTCAATACTTCTGGTATGCAGAATGGATGTTATGTTGTTTATAAGGACATGATACTACTGATATATGGTATTTTTCAAGTCCAGGTACTCTCATGAATGGATGACATAGCTTACCATCAAGATCGAGGTGCCGAAAGGAAGAAAAATTTGTTTTCTCAAATTGTAAAATAGCAGGAAGAAGTCTAACCTTGTTAGACACATATATTCATTAGGATAATTCTACAAACATAGAGGATTGTTTTTAATATAAGGGGGGTGTATTTTATGACCCGTCTCCTTAGAACCTTACCAAAAAAAAATTAATTAATCTTGGGGATCAATTAATGCTTGATAAAAGGGGCATAGACCCTAAAGAATCGTACAAAAATTTTAATTAAATAATTTTATTAAGGATAGGAAAATATTAATTATCTTTTAGAAAAGATAATTAATTAGAAACTAATTATGAGGTCTTGTGAAAGATAAATTTGAGGAATTATTTTTTTGTAGAATTATAACAATATAGTAAATTATGTGTAAGCAACCTAGTGGACCCAATTTAGATGGGACTTAAAATGACTGTGGGGTTGTTAAATATTATATGAACAATCCTATCCATTGGTAAATACCCATATGACTTTCCTATATTGGAAAAAAATAAAAGGGAGATCTCTTATCCTATGAATAATATTTCTAGCTTTGTATCCATTCTATGCCTTAATAGTATTGGTTTTATATTTGTCCCCCATGAAAGAGAACACAAAAAAAAAATAAGGTCACTCACCCTATCTCTAGTGGGCCCTTTTTATACTATTGGTGACATGATAAATCTTAAGGGACCCAAGGTATCTTTTTAATAATAAAATAATGAGGCCACTATTTGGCCATAAGTGGAGAAGTGTCCTATAAGTAGAGGATATTTTGTGAAGAGAAATGGGGAATAAATTCTAGGAGGATTCTAGGGAATATGCTCTTCACCTATGGGTGAATTAGAAACCAGAAGACTCTAGCTCTAGAGAGAGGCAAGCATGGAGTCTAAAAGGAGCTTAGTATAAGGAAGACATGAATTGAGGAGCTTGGAGATTGAGATGAAATAGAAGGCACTTGGAGATAAACCAGGTTAGACCTTTCATTTTTCCTATGTTTAATAAGGGAATGTATGTTTAATGAAGGAATATACTGACTTCAACTTGTCTTAGCCATTAAATGCTTCCCTTTTCGAGTTTCACATTGGATGAAATTTAGTTTTGGCCTGAGAACTTATTTATCTCGATCATCCTCAATTAGTTTTATTTTGAATGTTATAACTCTCATGATTTTTTGGTGTGTTAATGTGTTATGTAAGCCTAAGTTGTATAATATGGTTTATGGATTTTATAGCTTTAATCAGCCTCTTGTAACCCTTTGACATGTTACGTTATCTGAAGCCATACCATCTAGTCTATATTTGAGGATTTAAAAATATAAATATATGGCAATTATATGATGCCCTAGGAAACATAATAAATGATGACCATTATTCTACCATTGGGCACATATCTCGATATAGTGACCATCACCATCGATGGTGATCCTATGGCCACTGATGGATGGTTGCTTATGAAGTGATACATAAATTGTTCTATCATGTGCTATTACCTACCATATAGTCATCATGGGAAAACATGAGTACCTTTCATTTGATAGACCCTAAACTAATGGGGTTAAATATTGAAAAGCCATTCCTTTGGACCATGGTCTCATCCAATTGAGAATCGATATGTGATCATAGATTGCCTTGAACCATAGCTCCGGTTAAATATCCTTTAGTTAGATTTGGTATAATGAATGGATCGATTAGGTTTTAGTACTATGAAACATCCTATCTAACCAAATATGCAATAAAAATCCATACAATGTTCTATAATACCTTATAACACGACCATCACTCGATCTAGAAAAAGGAGTGATGACGTGTTGGACACCTCTAAAGGTCATTATAAACTAGCTCTATCAATAGAACATCTTGATGATCGGATATAGATGGTTTCTAGGTATGATATGGGTAAAATTATTGATGCCTTACTAGATGAATTGCTTCTATGATGGCTAAGATCATAGTGCATGTAAAACACTGGTTTAAACATTCCCCTATGTAATCAATATACATAAATATACACCTAGATCTAAGAAGCTTTGATTTATGGTACTTATCATAGATAACCTATAAATTATCTTTGGATATAATCATTACAATGCAGTCGGATAGGACTTTCCCTTGATTACCCTCGAAGGGGCATTGCGGCCATATAACAGACGCCTAGTAGGTATTATGTGATCTATAACTTCTGGCGGTGATTTGGTAACATGTTTACAAAAGTCCTCTGAGTAGATGCTCTCATTCCATGTGCTAGCTAGATCCATCCCTTGCATAGGATTAAGTTGAACCCATCCAAGTGTTTGCAAAGTAGTCTAAATTGTTTGGTTCTTTTTCCCCTAAAAAAAATTAAATTTTTTGACCAAACATCTAGGAGGGGATCTGAGTGGCTAGGGGAACCCTACCCCCTATCAAGGATAGATTATAGTGTTGATTTTAGTATACATGTACTTGTAAGATTTTGGTCTCTATAAGAAAACCCAATATACTTGATCTTATCATAACAGTCAAGCTAGATATTTTTCCCTATTGCATCGGATCGATCTGCATTTTTCAAAAAACTTTGATGACAAGTACAATCATCCTAATAAGAGGATGAATTTTAAACCTTGAAGGCTACCTAAGATTAACAGTGGTTACCTATAATCATAGAGGAGAGACTTTTTCTAGCATTTGGATAGTCAGATAGTTGCATCTCTATGTAGTCCAAAATAGATGGTAGAAACCACAATTTGGTAAGGAAATCGATGGACTCTTGCTGACCTTTATCGCCAATTTTTGTTACTCTATGTGATTGTTGATATTTGAAGGGTTATCGCTGAGAATGACCATCGCCCGCATTGACTCACATAGATCCCGTTGGGGCATTAGTAGACTATAAGAATGTATAATCTCATAGATTATTTTATCACCCTATGGTAGTCAAAAATTAAGCCACAAATGGTCAGACCCCTCCTAAATGTTTGCTTATGGTTAAATTTAAATTGCACATTCCTATATGATTATTGATACCTATTTGGATGCTGGCGAGTGTAAAAACTTAACACCTTTTAATATAAAAAGTATGTTTAACATAAACATTATGGCTATTGGACTATGGAACCCTGAAAGGTCCAAGGGATAGGTTAGATAAGGTGGTAGGATTAGTTTTAAGACTAACCTTCTACTCGTGGGATCACCAAAGATATGCATTCATTTGACAATTTGATTAAGTGTAGTAGTTGAAATTATAATTCATAAATTTAAGACCTAGGGTAAATCCAGATACCTTATTATAGAGTCTGGTTAAAATTCATTGAGAACTAAGCTATTTAAGTGGAGATGCATAGAAGATCTTGTACCAATGACTTAGACTAGTTCTTTAATACATGGTTATATATATATATATATATATATAAGGCAAGCTGAGTTACTTAAGGTTATAGAAATGTTATTCAAATAAAGCATAATTTATGATAAAATTATTAGACATAGACTAGAAGGACTATAGTTAAATTATCCATCACATATTTAGTGTTGTAAAATGTTAAATGGGGGGAAATCTTAACCTTTGAGTAAGAGATTCAAAGTCTGCATTAAGTTATGATTATAATGAGTATTTAAGGAGATAATTTTTGTTTCCTTGCAAAGATAGAAATTTATCAGGAATAAGTTGTATAGATTAATTAAATAAAAGAGATAAATGCTACATATATTAAGGGTATTGGACTTTAATGTATGTAAGGGAAAATTGAATGTATCAATCATGGAGATTGATTATGAAATTTAATTTTAAGAGGGGATATGAGATTCCCTCTCAAAAGAAGTTTCTCCAAAATATAGTCCAATGATGATCATAATCACATATGATATGTTATGATCATTAATATGGCATAGATAAAGGAATCAATAGAATTTCTTAATAATTTGAGGGATCAGTTGGATCCCCTATGGGTATGAAAAGTACCTTCATGTCTTAACGATGACTTAGAGAAAGGATTGGAAAATTCCTTAATTGCATCATGAACCTATAAAGGGATAGTTGTATCCCTTGTTTTGTATATTGATTAAAAAGGGATTTGTAGTTGCCCTTCCTTATCTGTAATATTTTACATCTCAAGTTATGAATATGAGGAAAGAGTATATTTTGGAGGCTGGGTTTATTCCCCTGAGGGTTCCCAGGACAAATCTTTGTGTCAATAATTTATGGTTTACCTTATTATTTCTTGTGGATGTTACATTTGCTTTCAAAATGAAAATGATATATGTTAGGTGTAATGTTTATTTTTATGCATTGTAATGTATGCTAAACTTCCAGTAAGTTAAATATGTATGGATGCTGGAAAAGTATGCTCAATTTCTAATATGTTGATAATTTAATGTAATTTAATTGTATCATTTAGTTTTGAATGTAATGGGTAATGATGAATAATACTAGTAGGTAGAGTTGTTCAAATAATAATCTCATATGATGGATATATGCTCACTTAAGTATATTATAGAATCAATGAAATTTGTTATCTTTCTATAATATTGTGGGATAACTATTTATGAATGATGCACCTTTCCATAAACAACACTGATTATATTCATGTGGGTTAATCTATGTTGGAATCCAAGAATTATTATATAATAGAAGCTAACTCTTAAGGGGATGTAACCACCAAAGAGGCTCACACCCGATCGAACTATCGCAATCGAAGAAAAATACACAAATAGGCATGCATAATTTGATAACAAGAAATAACATAAATACAAGGAATCCTTTATTAATTTCAATGAAGTCAAATTATAGATTCGTCCCTCTTAGGGATACCCATTTGATACATTAATTACAATAGTGTTTAATCCCTATCAAGGGTAGGTGTGATCAAAATTCCCCTCAGCATGACACGAACTGCTCTAGGCTATCGATGACCCTCTTCTTCGCAATGGGGAAGGGATTGAATGATTTATCTCTCCTTTGGAACTGTTCCCTATGGTCAAGAAACAAAAATAATGTCAAAAATATAGGCAACCTCTCGTGATGAGGCCCTTTTAGGTGAAATGCGGAATGACACAATTAACATGCATAATCAAGAAAGCGTAAAGAAAGCTGCTAAACTATGCAAAGTGAATCAAGATTTAGGTAATAGCATAAAGTAAAATAGCATCTACACTATGCATGGATCAAATATAGAAAGTTAAACATAAACATGCATAAAGAAATCATTTTATCCCGAATTGAAACATAAGCATAAGATGTGAATCTAGCCTAGTTCTACGATCAGAATTCTTTTAAAATGCTATTCAATCACAAAAATAACTAATCTAACCTAACTAGTCAGACAAAAAATAAAAGAGTAAAGTGATATGTCACCTGTTGCAAACCACAGCTCTGGTGAGAGGTCTACACTATGAACCATGGTTGATAGCCGCGGTTTGACCTCTGATAAGTTTACCCTCAAAATCAGGGGTAGTGGGCTCAATATCCTTGTCCAAATTGATGTTCAAGGGTTGCCTTTGGCGTCCTCAAACTGATTTGGTGGTCAATTCGATGTGAAGGGCCTTTGTTTGCCTGGATTTACATTTCTTGATCCTCCTAAGAACCTAGGGCATCCATAATGCAATTCATCATGAATGGTGGAAAAATGGTCAGGGATTAAGTGCAATAGCTCTATCTCTTAGTATACTCAGTTTGAGTGTACAATTCGCTAGGGCTTCACTGCCCAAATCTCTAATGCTTGCTCTCTTTTTTTCTCCCCATTTGGAGGGGGTATTTATAGCATGCCCCTAGGGCTAGGGGTGGCTTCATGGAGAAGCCAAGACCAAGAAGGTTGGTTAGGACAGTTGGGATGGAAGCCTCTGGAATCTTCCATCCTTCAACTGCCTCCTTCTAGATATTTTGTCCATTCCAACCGATTTGGCTCGGATGGAAGGCCTAACTAAACTTCAGTTAAGACCGCAGGTCATAGTTGTGGTCCAGACTTTAGATTGTAGGTGTCAACCATGGTTTAGACTAGAGACCATAGGTCTAAGCTATGGTTCAGACTGCTTAGGCTAAAATGCCTAAATTGAGTGGTTAGAACCATTGCTCTATCTTGGAGTCTATCCAAGATCCTCCATATGGTCTTGTAGCATGTCCATATAAGTAGTCACCCTCGACATGACACATTTTAGGTGTCTAGAGATGCCCCTTTTGAGATGTGTTATGAGATTGAACAACATTGAGCAAAAATATACATCCTAAAATGATGTCTAAGGTTCTATGATGATCATTAGTCAGATCAACATTAGATGCCCCAGGTCCAGCAAAAGGATGCACATCTTGGAATCATTGCTTCCAAATTGTGAAAGACTTACATTTTGATAAGTCTGCCCTCGTCATCAGACATTCGGATAGCATCAATGCCAAGTATGGGTATCTTATGACCCATAAATCCGAAGGATGAGAGTTACAAACCAATTATCATATTTTCTATTTGCCCCAAGCAAAGGGGGAAGCTTATGATAGTTATTGACAATGATTCACAAGAATGAATGCAATTTTGATAAGATCAGGGGATCTACGATCTTAGGGATCTTCTACTAACTTTGATTATGATTATGAAATTATGACTACCCCATCAAGCGACAAGTCGATGATGGTAATGACAATATATGAAGTGATGAAATCGCTTGACCATAATGAATGATTCTAAACAAATTTAGATTCGAGCCTTTTAATGCCTTGGCTAGGCTTAGTTCAGATTATGATTGCAAATCTTAGTGGTATTTGCACATTTCTATCCCATGGAGTAGTCAGGCTACAATAGTCATCTTAAGGAATCAAACTGACACAAATGTAATTAAACCTATGTTGAATCATATTTGTCGATGATTTGCTGAAATATGTCATAAAAGAAATGACAATTTTACCCCAAATGTCCTTATGGTGATTTACTCATCTTGCCAGACTACATGGATCACAACGCGTTGCAATCACCAAATGTATAGGATAAATCACTAAATACAAGGCACATTTGGTTTTTAATTATTTGATTTTTTTTGTTTTAATTTTGCATGTATTTGATTGATCCTGGTGCTTTTAACATCACCAAATTTATAATTTTAATCATTTATTTTGAATTTTTATCCGATGGAAGTCATTAAGTTGCTCTTTTAGACCTTCCCACGGTGGGTTTTGAGTTGCACACATGGGGTGACATTGCGTGCTATGCCTAGAGATGCAGGGTAGACTTTAGGGACCGCCAGTCAGAGGACTAGCCTATTGTAGTTACCAATTTCTCGTGTGTTGGGTGCCTTAGGATTTGGATGCAGGTAGGACGCACAGGAGGACCCACCACAGGTGCCAACATAGACAAGATAGTAGGCTCCAGAGCACAGTGTTGAGGGAGGTGACGAGAGCTCCGGTACAGGGGGAGCAGACTAGACCTGGGCTCTGCTAGATGTAGACTATACTTTTGCTATGTTGTACTCATTTTGAGTGTAAGGTTGAGGACCTACACGCTTTGTAGCCTGCGGGCATTTTGATACTCCTCATATGTACTCTTTTTGCACATATATATATGACTTGGTCTTTTTGGCTCATTATGTGTATCTGATGTTTAATTTTGATTTTATGTTTATTTGATGCACATGGATGCAATGCTTATGTGATGCTATGTTGATATGATGCAATGTTTATATGATGAAATGTTTATATGATGGTGTCGATGGTGACGTACTTTTCAAATGGGAACACGGTGTCCCGAGTGAAGTAGAGGAGCTTATTCAACAAGAATGCCAAGAATGATAGTTGAATTTACCAATAGGTAAGGCATTGTAAGTTTGAAGGCTAGGAGTATTTCCATCTCTTTTTTGAATTGGACTCACAATAAAAATTATCTGAGATGTCAGTCTTCATGGATGCTTCTTGGAAATACCACAAAGACTAATGGGGATAGTCACATGTCAGATAACATGGTTCCTAGTCATCTTAGTAATTTGAGGTTGGTTGATAATCATAGGGAAGAAAATAAACGGCAATATGAGACTTCGAACCAAAGCCACGTGGACCACCAGATAGCCACCGCCATAAATCTAGCCAACAAGTTCACTTCTCCAAGGCTGATTGGCCAAGATAGTATGTGGTACCAAAGCATGTCATATACAGAAGAAAACAATTACCAAAGAATTATTAAGAGTAACTGTCAATATAGAGCTTGTGGGAGTTTTTTTCAGTACTTTGCTATGTGTGTCTACAACTTTTTGTTTCTCCATTGTCTCAAGGAAGGGATCCATGTCTATTTCTTTTTTGTAATTATGATGCATGTGTGTTTTCTCGAGGTATACCCAAAATTTTGTATGGGAAGTTTCTTTTTGATAACAGGCTATGTGCCTTACCGGATGTAATGGCTTTGGCGGCATGTAGATTTTACATATATAGGATCCTTAGTAAGGATATGTTCATCAACAACCCTGGGATGATTTTTGTAAAAGGTTTTGGGTCAACCTGTAAAACCCGGTATTAATGCTATAGTATCTTATCTACCAAAAAAAAAATGTTTATATGATGCAATGTATGGATGACATACACTAGATAGCTATCTATTTTACGATGATGATGTCATGCAGTGATGTATATGATTAGATGTGCCATATATAATGGATGCAAATGGATGTAGTATTTATTTTGAATGCATATTTATTTTTGCTTTGTTGGCATGCATTTATTTTTATGAAGTTATGGCATGCTATGTAATGTATGGTAATGCATTATGTACATAATCTTAATATAATGGAAATAAACCTGTATGCTTTAATCACTTAAAACATAAAAAATGAATGTAAACTATGTATATCAATTTTAAAATGTGACACCATATAATGTATGACAATCATGCAAAATAATTGATAATTCTCATTACAAAAACTTAATCAATTAATAACCCATCTATGAAATGCAGTGAAATGTATTGGTATAATGCTAATGAATGAATATGTCATTTTGTATATTTTTCTTTGCTGCACTATATAGTCAATGGTCATCTAAACGTCATTTGTGATATTCATGTGGTATTTATCCTATATGTTTTATTGTGCTTTGTAAAATGCATTCTGATGAATGAATGAATCTTATTTTTTATGTTTAATTATATTTGGTATCTTGTTGCTATTAGATAGCTTTTTGGGGTTTTCCTTGAAACTCAAACACCCTAGTAGACTTCTCCAAAAATAACATACTAACTGTACAAGGATTTTGCTATGACAGACCCAGCTATTCATTATCCTTGTGTGTGCATGTGAGTATTTTTAGATAGATTATAATCATACCCTGTATGTCAGTCGAGACTCTTTCAACCCATATGTGAGATAGGGTTCCTCATATGATAGTACCATCCTTGTTTTAGCTTTGATTAGACTTATACAAGTAGACAATCCTAGGTACCTAGAGCTAGCTCATCTTGTAAATTGATCAGGGCTACCCCTCCAAATGCAGGCGGGACTCTTTCAACCCATTGCTATGTTTGGGGATCACCCAATAGAACTACCCCTCCGATTGTAGGCGGGACTCTTCCAACCCATTTCTGTGATCGGGGATCACTCTATGGATTTCAAAAGGTGGACAATCCAGGGATTCAAGTTCTCATTCTTCTTACTTGCTCATATGTAGTGATAAAAATCATTGTTAGTCCATGTGTTACCATTTTCTTTGAGCAAGGGATTTTCATAGTGCTTTTGATTCACTATGTCACTTTACATTTTGATTTGAACTTGGTATTTTGTACTTTTGCACTTTGTAACTTGGGATTTAAACTTTGTGACTTTGGGATTTATAGGGGAAATTCTTGTCCTTTTGCCAAAGTTCACCTTTCTAAACTAACTATTTGCAAGATAAGCATGTCGTGAAACCCATCTCTCTAGATACCTAAGACTACTTTTGCAAATTTCATCATATCTTGTCTTAGCAGGATTTTACATTATTTTGCTTAGTGACGGTATTCTGATATGTTGAAGCACTATCCTAGCTAATGACCTTGTCTCTAATAGCAAAGCAAGCTTTCTACAATATCTGAGGAACCCACTAGATATGGCTGAGTGACTGGAAAACTTAATATACATACATATTTCTCCGCAATAGGTATCATGTATGAATGCAATGAATTATGATAAATGCATGGGTGCATGATTGAAACACAAACGTGCGATCATTTGTAAGATTTTGATAGACATTACACTCTACTATGGAATGCAATAGATGAAAAATTCCTAAATGCAATATGATGATGTGAATGCATGGATGAAAAATACAAACTGCAAAAGCAAAATTTTTGGATTTTATGCTTTACCATTTTTTTTGGAATTTTATACATTTTTGAGCTTTCATATTTGACCAAACAATGATTATATATGCCTTTGGAGCTTTTTAGGGTTGACCAAGTGATTTTTAGAAATCCTTGGAGATTTTTGAATTGACCAAAGGTCTTACAGATGCCTTTGGAACCTTTTAGTTGACCAAACTATTAGCAAGAGGGTGTGGAGCCTTTTAGGATGACTAAGAAGCTACAGGAACTCTCGGAGCCTTTGGGTTGACCAAGCAATTTTTAGAAATCCTTGGTGCCTTTTTGGGATGACCGAGTGGCTTTAGGCAACCCTCAGAGCCTTTGTGTTGACCAAGCAATTTTTAGAAATCCTTGGTGCCTTTTTGGGACGACCGAGTCACTTTAAGCAACCCTTGGAGCCTTTGGGTTGACCAAGCGATTTTTAGAAATCCTTGGTGCCTTTTTGGGAGTGGTTATAGGAACTCTCAGAGCATTTGGGTTGACCAAGCAATTTTTAGAAATCCTTGGTGCCTTTTTAACTAACCAAAGGGCTTACAAATGCCTTTAGATCTTTTTCTGACATGACAAATCACTCGATTGAGAGCTTGGAGCCTTTTGGGATGACCGAGTAGTTATAGGAACTCTCAGAGCCTTTGGGTTGACCAAGCGATTTTTAGAAATCCTTGGTGCCTTTTTGGGATGACCGAGTGGTTATAAGAACTCTCAAAGCCTTTGGGTTGACCAAGCGATTTTTAGAAATCCTTTGTGCCTTTTTGGGATGATCGAGTGGCTTTAAGAAACCCTCGAAGCCTTTGGGTTGACCAAGTGATTTTTAGAAATTCTTGGTGCCTTTTTGACTGACTAAAGGGCTTACAGATGCCTTTGGAGCTTTTTTTGACATGACTAAATCACTCGAATGAGATCTTGGAGCCTTTTGGGATGACCGAGTAGTTATAGGAACTCTCAAAGCCTTTGGGTTGACCAAGCAATTTTTAGAAATCCTTGGTGCCTTTTTGGGATGACCAAGTGGTTATAGGAACTCTCAAAGCCTTTGGGTTGACCAAGCGATTTTTAGAAATCCTTGGTGCCTTTTTGGAATGATCAAGTGTCTTTAAGCAATCCTCGGAGCCTTTGGGTTGACCAAGCAATTTTTAGAAATCCTTGGTGCCTTTTGGGAAGGGCATTCTGCCCTACATACCCCCAGTGAGTGTGCCATTCTACAATGGTGATGGAGGTGCAATACCTCTAGATTCCTCATTTTTCATTATCAAATGTGGCATGACTAGCGAGAAAGGTATGCTACCTTGAATACCCCAACGTGCATGCTATTTACTAAACTCGACTTCCCAAGGTGAATATTGGACCTCACCGATGTACCTAAGGGACGACATTAGGCAAGGTGATGACCTTAGCCTCTTGCAGCTTCTCAAAGATATCAGACATAGACTCTTGTAATGGAGTCCCACTATGCTATGACTATTTTGGGCTCTTGCCCCGCATTGGTTTGATTTGAGAATCCAATGGTTGGATTGGCCGCATGAGATTTTGCTTTCATTGAGGCTTTTCCTATATTTGCACGAGAAGTGATTTGTCATCAGGTAGGGTTTGCTTTTGTAATTCCAAATTTTTAATCTAATTCTTGATCAAATCAACGACTTATCTTGCTCTTCCATTCGATGCTCCATCCATTCTAGATGGTTTAAAATTGATTGCAATACTGACAAATAATTCATATGTATTTCCAATGACTGATTCGAAATACCTTTGTCATTTTAAGGAAACAGAAAAGTGGATGTTATAGATCCATTAGGTAATTGAAAATCACCTATTTCATTCACTTGAGTTGATGTGGATGGTTCTTTATAACACACTTCATCAATATTATCCACATGCTCATGCATATGACTCAGCTCAAGCTCTTGCTTCACTTTGTTGTGTTGAATTGTGTCACTTTCAGTACCTCCAATATGATGTGAGGAACCTACTTGTTTGTACTCTTGAGATGGTGCCTTGAGAAATGAGTCAGGAGTGACTAATATCAAAAGTTCTGGACCTAGCAATGTGGAAACACCACTAGGTTATCCCATATCCTACTTTATGTGATTAAGAATCACTTGATCATCTGGCCTAATGTTGACCATCCCCACAAAATCATGAGCAAACTCCACAACTACATGCATCACGGGTAATTCATCCACATATTGAGGCTGTTCTATTTCAGTTGTGATAACTGAACCTTCCTTATGCTCATACGAAGTCTCTGGGATATGATCCGTAGATGAATATTCGATGACCAGCTGACCTAAATCTTCAGTGGACTCTATGGTGGGTAGCATCATAAGACTAGCCTCCATAGACTCTTCATATTCACCATAGTCCTCATAAAAACTACCTGGTGTCATGATGGATGAAGAGGGTGTGATACACTCGGGTGCATCCATGACCATGCTAGGTTCTTCCTCATTGATAGGAGTGTGAAGATATTCTAATGATACCTCCAAAGTGGTTGTGAGCAACTCTGTAAGGGCATTCATTAATCCTCCCCTGTTAAGCGGTGTCGATAGTGTAGGGGTTGTAGGTGACTCCACAGATGATAGTGGTGGGGATGGCAATTCCAACACCATCTATGAAGCTGCATCCACACTTTGGATAGGCTCATCCAAATTAACTTGTAGATGCATAGGCATCTCACTAGGTTCTTGTGGATGATCCTTAGGCTTATAATACTTGAAGGGATCTGGGTCCACTTCAACTACATGAACTTCGCCCCATGGATGTACTTAATGCATTGATGCACTATGTATGGTACGCACTCCATGGATCTTATCCATAGTCTACCAAGTAGTATATTATACTATATTGATCCCTCTAAAATGTAGCACAATGTAGGAATAATCCTCTATCCCACCTCAATGGGAAGGACTATTGTGCCTAGGGTATGGGATTCCACATCATTAAAGGCTTGCAACATTAAATTTGTTTCCTTCATGTCAGAAAGTGGAATTTTTAGATGTTTGAATGTTGAGGTGGTAATGATATTAATCGATGATATTGTATCCACCAGCACTTGCTTATACGCAATCTGTTGTATCCTCACTATGATATGCAATGGAGGATCAAATTCCCTGACAGGGATAGGTTTGAATTCCTATTTATGGAAAGTAATCACAGGTTCCTTATATGGTGGAATAAACTATATATGTCCCATGGATTGTGACGACCTTCGAGCATTGACACTGCTCACCTATTGGACTTGGCTACTCTCGACCTCATGCTTATGCATGTGATCCCTAGATGTCTCTTTCAGTTGTTCTTTGATAACTCTATGCATGGCTATCTGTCTAGAATAATGGCTATCTACTGGCTTAAGTGGCAACTCTTGACGATGTATTGGGTGCATCATGTTGACTTGTTGCCTGAACACTCTAGGTATGACCTTCTTTTCAAAAATTACCTCACATGATTGCTCTTCATGTGCTTTTTGTTGGTAAATCCTCTCCTCACACTATTGGAACTCATCCAACATTTGTTTATGTGATCTATTTCTCTCTATGGACTCACGCTCTAGACGCTTACGCTGATGGCATGCCTCCTCCAATTGGTCTTAGAGTAGCTACCTCTCATGGGCTGCATAAGACTCAGATTCCCTATAGGACTAACTCATGGAGAATGATCCATGACTCTCTATCTCCTTAGATGGATACCTAGTGGTTTGGGTTATCACCATATGTGAAGAAACCCTATGCTTTGTATGGGTGAACCCCCTACGAGATGAAGGGAGCTCGCGATGACTCTTAGAAGGTTGCACTTGGAGGATTAGATCCTTAGGTGCACAACGAGTGTTGAAAAGGATTGAAAATCCAACTAAGTGTTCTATTATTTACAAATCATTATATAGGCACTAATGGCCCAAAATACATAACCAACCCATGAAATCATGGATTTGATTCAATACGCTTAACCAAAAGCTACAAAGGTGCAAAGGAGAATGCACGTAAACTTCTAAGTTAAGATTGCTAACTAGAAGATCCATTTTAGCTAACTTGAAGTACACACTTCCTACTTTGAGTTCACACTTGCTAACTAACACTCTAAAAGACAACTAGAAGACAACTAGTGCCCACAAGTGCATGTGAGAAGGAGACTCACTTACAATATGAATTTGCTAGAAATAAACTATGCAAACCTAAGCTAGGAACTACTAGAGGGGTCATATGAAAGATCTAACATCAATCCTCATCATGCCTCCCCACAATAGAAGCATTGGACTCCAATGCTTTCAAAAGAATAGGAAAGTCACGGGACATCTGATGAAAAGAAATCCAACGAGCCTGGATGCGGCAGCTGTCCTCGCCGAGCCACAAGATATGAGGTGGTAGACCCTGGCGAGTCTGTCGAGTCTTCGTGTCATAGATCTGATCTGCATCCAATGGTAACTGTGCTTCAGGAACCACGTCCACAGGATGACTGATAGCTGGTGCAGTCTCCAATGTAGAGTCAAAGTACAACTTCAAGAGATCTACATTGACGACGTCATGAATTCCCAAGTGTGCGGGAAGATCAAGGCGAAAAGCATTCTCGGACACCTGCTGAAGAATAGTATAAGGCCCATAGCGAATTGGTTTGATTTTGCTATGAGTCTTATCAGTGAAACGCCGCTTGTCAAGATGCAACCAAACTTTATCACCAACCTCGAAATGGATGAGGAATTCGATGTCGATCCATGGCCTTTTTTTGCTGCTGTGTCTTTTGCAAAATCTCAACCACCTTTGATTGAAGATTGTGCAAGTGTTGAACAAATGAGTGTGCCTTGTCTTGCTCCTTCTGAAGATGTGAAGTGACAGGAGAAGGCAAAGACAAAGGTAACTCATAAGGTGCCAAGGGCTGAAATCCCATACAAACTTCAAAGGGTGAATGACCTGTAGAAGAGTGTAGGGCCCTATTATAGGCATGTTCAATATGCGTGAGACTCAAGTCCCACTTTTTTGGTGAAGCGTGATGATAGATTCGCAAACTTTGCACAAGTGTACGGTTTACCACTTCAATCTGCCCATCGGACTGCGGATGATAGGCGATAGAAAAGTTAAGGGAAACTCCCAAAATCTTCCACAAAGAACGCCAAAAGTGACCCACAAAGCGTGAATCACGATCCGAGATAATGCTGGTAGGTAGACCAAAGGAACGCCAAATGCTGTCAAAGAAAAATTGAGCTAAGTCTGATGCAGAACTTGTCTTGCGGCATGGAATAAACTTAGCCATTTTGCTGAATCTGTCAACCACCACGAACACACAATCATGTTGGCGCATTGTCATAGGAAAACCACTAACCAAGTCCATGGAAATGCTTTCCCAAGGACGGGAAGGAATGGGCAAAGGCATGCCTAAGCCAAACTTCCTATTAGCTGGTTTTGAGCGACAACAAACTGCACACTGCTTGAGAAATCTCAACACATCCCTCTGCATTTTTGGCCAATAGAAAAATCGTTGCAAATGATGAAGTGTTTTATGCTTCCCAAAGTGACCACCATAAAGTGTAGAATGAGCTTCCTTAAGAAGTGACACTCTAGGCTCACAAGGAACACAAACCTTGTCCAATTTGTAAAGAAGTCCTTCTTTGATGTAGAAATCTTGGAAAGGACGCAAATTGGAAGAAGAAGGCTTACTCACTTGCTCAAATATTTTTCCAAAATCGGGATCCCGAGAATACTGATTAGGCCAAGTCTGAAATCCCAAGTGCGAAGTGGACATAATCTGTTAAGGCAAGAGCGGTCGGAGGCCTACTCAAACAATCAGCAACAATATTACTCTTCCCCTTTTTGTACTTGATCACCAAGTGAAATTGTTGGAGGTAAGAGGCCCACTTCATATGTCTTGATTCTTCAATTTTACTTTGAGATTGTAAAAACTTGAGAGGCATATGATCAGTGTGTACTACTGTATCTTTTCCCAAAAGATAGTGTCTCCAATACTTAATGGCTTGAACTAAAGCATACAACTCCTTGTCATATGTAGAATAGTTCAACTTAGCAGTAGAAAAAGTTTCTGAATGATAAGCAACTGGATGACCATTCTGTTTGAGCACAGCTCCTAAGGCAACTTTAGAGGCATCTCTTTCAATCTCAAAAGGTTGAGAAAGGTCAGGTAAAGTTAACACAGGTGTTGTACACAATTTCTTTTTGAGTTTCTCAAAGGCAACTTCTTGGCTTTTCTCCCAATGAAATGGAGTTTTGGACTTAGTGAGATAATGCAATGGAGCTGCAAGGGTGGAATATTGAGGAATGAACTTGCGATAAAAATTCGCAAGTCCTAGGAAACTCCTTAACTCAGTGAGAGTTGTAGGAGGGGACCACTTAAGCAAAACATCAACTTTTAGGGGATCTACCTGAATTCCACTCTCACTAATCACATAGCCAAGGTAAGAAACTGAAGTATTGCCAAAAGAACACTTGGAAGAATTGGCATATAATTGATTCTTCGCAAGAAGATCAAGGGTTTGCTGGATATGCCTAAGGTGTTCCTCCCAAGTTTTTGAGAAAATCAATATATCATCAAGATATATAATGACAAATTTGTCAAGGACTTCACGAAATACATCATTCATCAACCTCATGAAGGTTGCAGGAGCATTAGTAAGACCGAAGGGCATGACCAACCATTCAAAGAGGCCCATCTTCGTCTTGAAAGCTGTCTTCCATGTATCCTCAACTTGGATACGCACTTGATGATATCCACTTTTGAGATCTATTTTTGAAAAGAACTTAGCTCCTTGAAGCTGATCTAATAAATCATCAATACGGGGTAAGGGATATCTATTCTTCACAGAAATTCTGTTCAAAGCACGAAAATCAATGCATAATCTCCAAGTGCCATCTTTCTTAAGAACTAACAAAATAGGTGAGGCACAAGCAGAAGTACTTTCCTTAATGAAACCCTTAGACAACAAATCTTCTATTTGCTTTTTTATTTCTTCATTTTGCAAAATAGATTGTCTATACATGGGAGCATTAGGAAGAGAAGAACCTGGAATTATTTCAATGTGGTGATTAATTGTGCGAATTGGAGGAAGAGACTTTGGCTCCTGAAATATGTGTGAATAACTTTGCAATATTTTATCCATTGAAGAGTGTTGCTTTGTAATGGATGTAGATGTAGAAGTGTTTTGAGAGCGAATGAAAATTAGAGCAACATCACCACCTTTCTTAATTACTCTTTTCGTTTGCTTGGAACTTAGAATGATATTAGGAGTGTTGGTGCTTTTAATGAGAAAGACCTTACCATATTTTTGAAGTGTGTAGGTTCTTTTAAAAGCATCATAAACAGCTCTCCTATCATACCGAAAAGGTTGTCCAAGCAAAATCCCACAACAATCCATAGGAGTCACATCACAAGTGACTTGATCTATGAACTGTGGGCCAAGTGCAAATTTTAATGTGCAAGTGTGAGTGATTTCTGAGCCTCTTCCACTATCCTTCCAACCCAAAGAATAAGGTTGAGGATGAGGCTCCATAGGTAACTTCAAACGCTCGACAATGGACCTCGCAATTAGATTTTTCTCCGAGCCATTATCCACTATACAATCAGTTGCAAATTTGTGAAGTAAGTGGGCTCAAGTGATGAACAAAGCATCACGAGCCCCTTCGACAAACTTACATTTACTAAGGTAACTTCATTAAGCTTACCTCGTAATTTCGTATATACTCTACTCTCTCCTACAGACTCAAGGGGACCCTTGGAAGCATCCTCCTCTTGAGTAGTAATTACTAAACTCTTCTTTTTGAGCTTAAAGCAATCAGCTTTCTCATGCCCTTTCTTCTTACAATAATTGCAGAATTTCTTAGAAGAAGAAGATGAAGATTTAGAAGAAGAAGAAGAAGGAGTAGAAGCGGAAGGGGAAGGAGAAGAAGGAGATGGAGAAGACACATTCTTCTTTTGAGCAAAATTCTTCTTTTGTGAGAAAGAATTATTCCCTTTTGATGAGTTTGCAACCACTTGAGTAACAGGTGTGCGGAATGCCTGCGATTGCGCCTTGAACTTGTCCTCCGCAAGCTGCGCCTGGTTGAAAACTTGATCCAATGTTTCCATAGAAACAAACATTAGTTCCCTGTACAAATGCTCCAACAAGCCACTTTGAAACTTGAGAATCAAACCTGGAACATCATCCTCCACATTCACAAGTATTCTGAACCTGTTAAATTGGAAAATATATTCTTGTACAGACATATTAGTACCTTGGCGAAAATGAAACCATTTAATAACCAATTCCCTAGAATAATTTGAAGGATAGAAATTGGTCTTAAGACATTGTACAAGCTCATCCCATGTAGAGAGTTCTTGTCCTCGTTTTCGTTCCACAAGTACTTTGGCTAAGCCAGAAAGTTTAAGCTTAGCATAAGGCACTACATCATCTTCTGAAAGTTGAGAGAAAGCAAACCAAGAACTCATGTCAAGAATCCAACTATTCAAGACATCAGGGTTCCTGGATCCATCATACAATGGAACTTCACAACGAACTCTCAAACGAGAATCATGAGCAGAAGTTGAGGCATTATGCAAAGAAATGTCATTTACCTTCATGGCAAGATTGCCAAGGACTTCTGCCATGGTAGTGTCATTAGCCTTATCTGCCAAAGTGTTTACAACATGGGCCAATTCTGCCACTTGGGCAGCCAAGTCAGAAGCCATGTGTTCTCGGGTATAAGCCAGAAGTAAAGATAAGAAAGCACTAAATCAAGGAAGTACAATGCAAATTTCCTTGTTACAATGGAGTGCTGCTTAAAAATGGAAAATTTACTCCTAAGGCTATCAATTTTGAAATTTTTAAACTAATATAAAGTGCAAAATTAACATTTATTAATTTAAAAATAACTTAATTAAAAATTAAATTTCAATTAATCAAGGATTAATGAATTTAATTAAGTTATTAAAAATTAAATTAATAAAATAAAATTTTTAACATGCAACTTTAAATAGTAAAAAAAATTTAAAATTTTACAATGAAATTTACCCTTGAATCTGCTGTTGCAACTGGACTTTAACTGTGCATGAAAATTTGTCAACCTCCAGTTGCACGGATCCCGAAGTGCAGAAACACCAGTCTTGCCTGGCATAATTCCCAAGGCAAATGTGCAGAAAAATAAAAAATTTACAATTTTCGAGGCAATTCCTCCTTGCCTGTTCTGCACAAATTATTGTGCACAAATTTTCGTGCACAAGGGGGGGTCCAAGCACGCAGCCACCCTTGGCTCGGCTAGTGCTGGCCCTGGTACAGCCAGACCGCAGGCCCGATAGACGTCTGATAGCACTGTCAGACGCTGCCCCCGAGGGCTCTGCGGTCCGCAGCGCAGTAAGCACCTGACTGGCTATCAGGCATTGCATCGCAGGCACCAAGCCTGCAGACGCCTGACAGAGATGTCAGGCACTGCGGTGGCTAGCCCGCGGCACCGGAGTCGATGCCTGACCGACCATCAAGCTGTCAGGCCGGCAGGCAGTTCAGCTACCGCCGGCTCACTTCGGGCGCTGCGCTGGCGTTGGGCAGCGTCGATCGCTACAGCAGCACCTGGCACTGTCAGCCTGGCAGCAATTTGCTGTCAGGCCTGACAACAGTCAAGCGACAGCGCAGCGTCGGCCTGTGATCGCTGTCTAGCGGACAACGATTACCGTGGCTGTTGCCCGACGACCATCGGTCGGCAAGCAACGGCAAGCTCGGCAATAGTGCCGAAGGCTTCCGTACGCTGTCGAAGCGGCCGAATGCAGCCAAATCTGCTGCTGTAAAAAAATTACAGTAAATTGCAAATAATTTTTTTTTTTTTTTTTAACAATAAATGCAGCAGATCTACAATAATATATTATTAAAATAATATATTAACAACTTTCAAAGCCTTTTAACACAAAATGAAAAAAATTTATAAATTAACCAGGGGGGGTTAATCCAAAATTTGAAAAGCTTTAAATTGTGAAAATGTGAGCAACCAGCTCCCACCAGTAGCTCTCCTTTCAAGATCCGGTCGACACACGACCAACGTTTGAAAGGCACCCAGATCTAAGTCGACACACGACCTAGCTTGGAAGTCCTCCTGGAGCTCTTCAATACTCGAAAATGGGGGGGGCAGCAGGGTCAAATGGCTCCCTAATCCTAATTGGACCGTAGCTACGATCCAATCCCTTCCAAGGATCGATATACGAAGAACTCTGGGGCAAAATTTTCCTATACCTCCTAAGCATAAGCAAAAAGTTGGAACGAGGGGTTTGTCGGCGAAGGAACTTCCTTCTCCGAATGGTTTTCAAGCTCCCTTTGGGCTTAAACCGAGTCCTCAATGAGAAAACGTTTCTCATAATATTTCTATCTCCTATCCTCTCACCTCACAAGCCCTAGTGCAAACATGAACTAGGCTCTGATACCAATGAAAAGGATTGAAAATCCAACTAAGTGTTCTATTATTTACAAATCATTATATAGGCACTAATGGCCCAAAATACATAACCAACCCATGAAATCATGGATTTGATTCAATACGCTTAACCAAAAGCTACAAAGGTGCAAAGGAGAATGCACGTAAACTTCTAAGTTAAGATTGCTAACTAGAAGATCCATTTTAGCTAACTTGAAGTACACACTTCCTACTTTGAGTTCACACTTGCTAACTAACACTCTAAAAGACAACTAGAAGACAACTAGTGCCCACAAGTGCATGTGAGAAGGAGACTCACTTACAATATGAATTTGCTAGAAATAAACTATGCAAACCTAAGCTAGGAACTACTAGAGGGGTCATATGAAAGATCTAACATCAATCCTCATCAAGTGTGATGCCTAGCAAGGAGGTGTACAAGGTTTGAAAGATCCTCAAGAGAACATAAGGAGTGTTTAAAGCCCCTCCATGGACTCTCCAACTCATTAGCTTGTGATTGAGCTCTATCATGCCTAGTCGTCATATTGCACCGACTAAACAAGACTCGAGAGGTTTCCTCTCTTACTAAAAATTGTGGCCTCAAGGAGGGCCTTATCCTAATGAATTAAGCAATAAAGAAGCATACAAAGTAAACAATGTGATTATCTCCTTTAAGGATTAAATGTGTGTCCTAAAACTGGTTTAGTGCATTTGATTTGTTGTGAATATACTCTAAACTCTTATCGTGTTTTTCAAAAGTTGATGTTATACTCAACTTGTTCAAAGTTTTTCACCTATATACTCGCACAAGCCAAATATGGGAGTGAATTCCATATTCAATGAGGTAGCATAGGTACTACTAACCCTCACCCAACACACCGTGCATAGCGATACACTCTTTCAAAGATGAGTGCATGCTATTTTGCATGGATATGACAGTTCTTGGGTCGGTCTTGGCAACGAGCGGGTCTCTATAATAAAATTTCAAATGATCCAACCAAGTGGTAATGACATCCACTGTTGGTCTCAATCAAATGGGTTGGATGTGAGAGCCCAATGCCACTAATTTTTAAATGAAATGTGGTGTGTGGGGTTCTTTTTACTTTGCATAAAGACAAATGCATAAAAGAGCATTTATATGATCATTCCTACATAATATGCATAAAAGTAAAAGGAACATTTCAAATTCAAAAAGGTATGCATGCTATGTCTTAAATGACATTATGATAATACAATTATGATGACATGGCCTCTAATTAGGCCTTAAGCATGCAAACAACCACACAATTTTTATCAAGGTCACTGTATTCTAGGGCAGACAACAATCATAGGTTCATTGTTCCTAGCATGGCATTTCTAATGGAAGGAATGCAAAAGCAAACTAGGACTATTAATTCACCCTTTTCCTTTAATGTACCTAATTTGCCATTGATTTGACACTTACTATAAAAATACAGAGTAGAAAATGTAGAACAGAGAATGAAAACAGAGCCTACCTCAGCTCCTGATTTGATGCCAAGTGGTTTATCTGATGTCTGTTGCTTCTACTGTAAACCGTAGCTCTAGTCTATGGGCTACAATGTAAACTGTAGGTGACAACCGCGGGCCAAAAATTAACCATAGTTGTTAGCTGTGGTTAGCACCTGAGATAAAACAAACAAAAATGTTAGCACTCAAGGGCTAGAAATGCGGAGTTCCACCGTGATCGCCATCTGTAACCACCACAGAGGCTCACACCCGATCGAACTATCGCAATCGAAGAAAAATACACAAATAGGCATGCATAATTTGATAACAATAAATAATGTGAATACAAGGAATCCTTTATTAATTTCAATGAAGTCAAATTATAGATTCGTCCCTCTTAGGGATACCCATTTGATACATTAATTACAATAGTGTTTAATCCCTATCGAGGGTAGGTGTGATAAAAATACTCCTAAGGGTGACACGAACTACTCTAGGGTGTCAATGACCCTCTTCTTCGCAATGGGGAAGGGATTGAATGCTTTATCTCTCCTTTGGAACTATTCCTTATGATCAAGAAACAACAAGAATGTCAAAAATATAGGTAGCCTCTTGTGATGAGGCCCTTTTAGATAAAATGCAAAATGACACCATTAACACACATAATAAAGAAAGCATAAAGAAAGCTGCTAAACTATACAAAATGAATCAAGATTCATGTAATAGCATAAATTAAAATAGCATCTACACTATGCATGGATCAAATATAGAAAATGAAACATAAACATGCATAAAGAAAACATTTTAGCCCTAATTGAAACATAAGCATAAGATGTGAATCTAGCCTAGTTCTGCGGTCAGAAGTCTTCTAAAATGCTATTCAATCACAAAAATAACTAATCTAACCTAACTATCCAGATAAAAAAGAAAAGAGTAAGGTGATCTATCACTTGTTGCAAACCACAACTCTAGTGAGCGGTCTACACTGTGAACCGTGGCCGACAGTCATGGTTTGACCTCTGATAAGTTTACCCTCAAAATCAGGGGTAGTGGGCTCAATATCCTTGTCCAAATTGATGTTCAAGGGCTGCCTTCGATGTCCTCAGACTGATTTGGTGGTCAATTTGATGTGAAGGGCCTTCGTTTGCCTGAATTTGTATTTCTTGATCCTCCTAAGCACCTAGGGCATCCATAATGCAATTCATCATGAATGGTGGCAAAAGGGTCGGGGATTAAGTGCAATAGCTCTATCTCTTAGTATACTCAGTTTGAGTGTACAATTTTCCAGGGCTTCACTACTCAAATCTCCAATGCTTGCTCTCTTTTTTTTCTCCCCATTTAGAGGGGGTATTTATAGCATGCCCCTAGGGCTAGGGGTGTCTTCATGGAGAAGCCAATACCAAGAAGGTTGGTTAGGATAGTTGGGATGGAAGCCTCTGGAATCTTCCATCCTTCAACTGCCTCCTTCTAGATCTTTTGGCCATTCCAACCGATTTGGATTGGATGGAAGGTCTAACTAAACTTTAGTTAAGATTGTAGGTCACAGTTGCGGTCTAGTAGATCGCAGGTGTCAACCGTGGTTTATACTAGAGACCGTAGGTTTGAGCTACGGTTCATACTGCTTAGGCTAAAATGCCTAAATTGAGTGGCTAGAACCACTACTCTATCTTGGAGTCTATCCAAGATCCTCCATATGGTCTTGTAGCATGTCCATATGAGTAGTCACCCTCAACATGACGCGATTTAGGTGTCTACAGGGGATAATTGGATTTATGTTAATCTAAGCATTAAGCACTCATTCTTGAATGGAACATAAACCTTGCTTAAGAAGAATTCTCATGTAGTGCTTTAGAATTGAGTAAGAAATGCATAGAATGTTGTCATATAAGGGCCTCATGAAGTTGAATTCACCTCATAAACTCACACGATGGTTCAATCGAGATTATATTGTGGAATGAAACTCTCATCAAGGCAAAATGACCTTGAACTACAAACCAAGATAGACCCTACATTTTAAGTTAATAATTGGGTGTACAGGATGAAGGGAACACCCTTATTGGACAAGAGAAGTTTTTTTTTGTAATAAAATCAATATGAACAAGTAAAGAGGGTTGCCTAAATGGAGAGTGTACCAATATACTCTAAGAGACTTAAAGATATGTAATCATGTTCAAAAGGATATTTCCATGGATTCTTATCATGATAGTGATACAATTGTCCTAGAACTCCTTTCAAAATGGAATGGATTGAAGCTAAGATTTATGAATAACCATTGGTGTGGTTATTTCATCTGTGATGGTTTACCATAAATGTGGTTCTCCATATTCAAGGCATTCACCTAGTCTGGGTGGACCATTTGGTGACTTCTCCTTTTATGGGGGTGAAACCTAATGCTTGGCCAGTGTACTCATACCAAGTGGGTATGAGGGTTTCATAGAAGCTGATCACTTCTAATTGAAGAGACTCTGATCAAGTCTCTATAGCTCTTGAAGCTACTTGCCTTGAAAGTTATAATCCAAATGGAATATTTCTATACTAGAGCATGATTAGGTCTTTTGCCATATGAATATGAACTTTTATATATGTAAAAAACAATCTATGGATAAGAAGGGGTAACAATTGGGATTGTTACAACATTCAAATATTCAAGAAATCAATCACAAAATAGTTCATATTTGCAACTAGAAGCATAGTGTAATGGGTCTTTCAAGTAGATTTATTTATCATATACTCGCATACTTCATACTCACTATTGTATTTTGAATATGATGGTTGGGGGTATATGATTTCAAAGTGGCCTTCATTGGAACCTTAGACAATGCTCCTTTCATTAAAATATTAATTTCTTCACACATCAAAGGTGGTGATAGGTCTTAAGTTTAATTCATCACATACATGTGAATCTTTGCATATGCCTTAGGTAACGAACTTATAGATCCTTGTTACCCTCTCTCATATGTTAAGAAATTTAAGACACTATATCACATTCAAAAAAGGTATTTATTTAAATAGGGGTCAACCTACTCCTAAAACCATAACATTTATAAACTATATATGCAATTTTAGAAAGTAATCTATATCTATCATTATACATACTCATGCATTTTACTTCCTAATTAGGAGACACATATCAAGGTAAAAATATACAATTACTCTCTCTCAAACATTTGCATAAAATCCTTTAGATATGCATCTAAAAGCATGCATAAAATCCTTTGGGTATGTGTCTCAAAGCATGCATAAATTCCTTCAGGTATACCTCTAAAAGCATGCATAAAATCCTTTGGGTATGCCTCTTAAAGTGTGCATAAAATTTTTTTGGTATGCCTCTCAAAGCATGCATAAAATCGTTAGGATATGCATGTAAAAGCATGCATTAAATCCTTTAGGTATGCCTCTCAAAGCATGCATAAAATCCTTTGGTTACAACTATCAAAGTGTGCATAAAATTCTTTAGGTTTACCTTTCAAATCATGCATAAAATCCTTTGAGTATGCCTCTCAAAGCATGCATAAAATCCTTTGGGTACACCTCTCAGAGTGTGCATAAAATATAATAGCCCTCCTTGGAAGGACTCTTTTTGGGAAATGAACTATGTATTGGTATGGATATTTAATGGAATAGTTTCTTTATGATGTTTATGATGGAATGGTTGCATTATTTTGAGCATGGAATATGGTACTACTGACGTAATTATGGGTGCAAGATTAGGTGCTCTCTTTGGTGGGATCATATGGGTGAAACACCTACAAAGAGAGATATTTTAGGAAATGACGGTGATGACTTTTTTTTGGTAAGTTAATATTTTTATTAAAAGGGGCATTTGAAAGGTGCCCCAACACCTTGTACAACAACAAAACAGAAAGGAAAAACCTCAGAGGAAACAAAAGGAGGAACAAAAACTAAGAGGCATTCAACCAACAAATCCAAAAAGGACTAAATCCTCAAAAAGGAAGGAACAAAAAGTGATAGGCATTCAGCCAGTAGAACCAAAAAGGACAAAATCCTCCAAGAGAAAGGAATAAAAGAAGAGGAAGAAAGCTAAGAGTGAGCCTTCCACAGGAGGACCAGTAGGCAAGCTCAGATGGGTACATCAGTATGCATTGGTGACACTACAACAACCTCCAGCTTGGCATCCTTAACATCATCCTTTGGTGCATCCTTTGGGTTTTCCTTTGGGGCTTTGATGCAAGCTTCCTTCACAATCTCCACAATGTCCTCATCCTTAGCATCAACCTTGATGTTAGAAGGTACCTCCGTAATAGAAATAGATTTCTTATGCAGCTTGTGGATCAACGAATTCTTCTCAAAGTGAGTTAACTCTATGTCCCAATTGTGCTTGTTCCTCCTAATCACCTTGCCATCAATATTTTGTCTCATCAGTTTGGCCAATAGCTCCATAGTGATCTGAAACTCCACACCATGAATGGTAACAACGCCATTGTCCTAGGAGGTAGCAAAAGCATTAGTCACCTCCCTGTTGATGCCAAAGAATATCTTAAAAAAATTAATAAGCCCACATTTGTCTTTCAATATAACTTCAACAATGGCCTCTAATTCAAACATCTCAGGCTCGATAAACATAGATTTTACCTCCTTAATGATTAAAAATAGAGAACAACGAAGAGGAGGAAAAAGGGGAGGACAAGAAATAAATAGGAAAAGTCACTTAGAAATGGGATGATGAGTAAACAGAGCATGCAAAGGGAAATATAAATGGAAAGTAGTGGTGCAGCTCCAAAGCCAGAAGGAAAACCAGTAAGGATGCCTCAAAAAGGAAAAATCCCACCTGGAGGAATGGGATTGCTTTGTCTTTCAATATAAATTTAGCAATGGCCTCTAATTCAAACATCTCAGGCTCGATAAACATAGATTTTACCTCAATGATTAAAAACAGAGAACAACAAAGAGGAGGAAAAAGGGTAGGATAAGAAATAAACAGTAAAAGTCACTTGGAAATGGGATGATGAGTAAAAAAAGCATGCAAAGGGAAATATAAATAGAAAGTAGTGGTGCAGCTCCAAATCTAGAAGGAAAACTAGTAAGGACGCCTCAAAAAGGAAAAATACCACCTGGAGGAAGGGGATTGGCTAGAAATGGTAACAATGAGGATTTTATGATGTCAAAAATTGTAGCAGGTAATTGGGAAATTCAAAAGCCGCTGAGAAGGTTGAATCTTGGGGATGCCCAAAAAATGGAGCCAATAGGGGGAGCTGGCACAAGAAATGTAAAGGATTGGAAAGTTCACCAAAATAAATCTCGAAACAATGCAGAAGGAAAAATGGTAAAATATGATTCTCGAAGAAGCCAAATGGTGAAAATAAAAAAACATGGGGAAGGCATGATTAAAGATCATGTTGGGCTTTGCATTGGGATTCTAAAAAGATTCAATTATCAAAAAATAAGCATAGGCTGGAATAAAATGCGGTGGATAACCTAAAATAAAATAAAAAGGGTCATGTGAACATGATCCAAGGTAAGACAATGTAAGTGGTGTAAAAATATCATCAATATAAAATTAAAATCTTCCTTAATTATTAGGAAATAAACCCAAAGCTTCACATGAGAAAGGAAGCATCGGACAATAAAGTGAACAAGGAGCTCAAGATTCATCATGATTACCAATATTTTGATCATGCCTGATGAGCTCAACAACTTCAGGAGGAAGAATGTCAGTCCACATCAACAAACCTTGGGCATTCACTCTGATGTTAGCCAATTTGTCAGCAATAGAATTGGCTTCCCTAAAAGCATGTTGAACAATGGTGTCATTCTATTGAAGCAGGATTTGTTTGCTTTCTTCCATTATGGTTCTAATCCTCCAACTACCGAGTTTGGAAGTTTTTAAATAATTGATTATGTTTAGAGAGTCTCCTTCCACAATGATATTCCTTGGAATATTTTTGATGAATTAGAGGCCTCTCCATAAAGCCTTGGATTCAGCAGAATTATTGGAAAGTGTGACCACCAAAATGGCCTCACACCTATACTTCCTACTGTGTGATGTAAACAAGAGATAAAAAAAATTCATTGCAAGATTGACAATAAATTGGAAAGAAAATAACACTTTATTCCATTTATAAAGAAGCCAATTCCAGTTACAAATACGTCCCTCTTAGGGATACCATTTTGATACTCTTATTACAATAGGAAAAGCATATGAAACCCCTATCAAGGGTGAATGTGAGTTTTAGGCCATTAGGGGTGAATAGGGTAGATTTGACCCTCTTCTTCGCGTTGAGGAAGGAATTGGATGATTGACTCTCCTTTGAATTTGTTTTCTTGTGGTCAAGAAACAACACAAAAGCATTAATAGCATAGGCAACCTCTCATGATGAGGTCCTTTGAGGAATGTGAACATAAATATGCTACAACACTAATGAAATCAATAAAATGATCAAATCATGCTATACTTATATCAAATTCATAATGATTGCTTGAAACATAGAAATAAAGAGTACTGCTCTCTATCTAATGGACTAATTGCATGAAATGATGCATGGAAACATGAGATTAGTACAAAGTTGTTCAAATGAAAAGAACTCATGTAAAACCCTAATTAAACTGGTCAGTGTCTCTAGAACATGAAATAAACTATCAAAATGCTTAATCTAGTCTAATTAAGTACTCTATAAAAGAAATAGTAAGGAAATATTTCATCGGTTGCAAACTGTAGCTCTGATGAGTGGTCTACACTGTACACCATGGTTGTCAACCATGGCTAGCAACCAAGTAAGTTTACCCTCAAAATCTAGGGTTGTGGGCTTGATCTTCCTTGTCCAATTTATGATCAAGGGTTGTCTTGGTGTCCTCTGACTAGATTGGCGATTGAATTGCACAGTTGGACCTTCATTTGCCTAGATTTAAATTTCTTGGTGTTCTATCTCCTTAGGGAATCCATGGAACAAATTTAAATGATGCTACGTGAATTGAAAAATGAATGACAAATAAACTCTCTTAGTACACTCATGTGAGTATATAATTTGACAGGGCTTCACTGCTCAAATGCTCTCTTTTTTGCTATATCTTTGCCCTAATTCAAAGGGGTACTTATAAGATTACCCAAGGGCTAGGGGTGGCTTCATGGAGAAGCCAAGATCAAGAAGAGATAGTTAGGATAGTTTGATTGGAAGCCTCTAGAATATTCTATCCTTTAACCACCTTCTTCTAGAACAAATAGCCACTTAAACCAATTTGGCTTAGATGAAGGCCAACTGAACTTCAGTTTAGATCGTAGGTGACAGCTACGGCCCAGAATATAGACCACAACTCTTATCTGTGGTTCATATTGTAGACCATAGGTCTTAGCTATGGTTTATATTGTAGACCACAGGTCTCAACCATGGTTCAAAATGATTAGTCCAGGGAGCCCAAATTGAGTGGTTAGAACCACTACTCTATCTTGGAGTCTGTCCAAGATCTTCCATATGGTCTTATAGCATGTCCCATATGATTAGTCACCCTTGACATGATGCATTTTAGGTGTCTACAAAAAGAACATCCAAAGGTTTAGAGTAAGAAAAAATGGAATTGCCAAGGTGATCACGAAGAATTCCTCTCACTCCATCAAAGTTAAGCTTAACCCATCCGACCAGAGGAGGATGCCACTTGATGTTGGTTCTAGAAGATGAAGGATTGACCGGTCTTGAAGTATCTAAGTAGATATGATAGGATTTGAGGATAGCTTCCTCAAAATGCGGATAAGGAAAAGGATCAAAAGGGGCTATGAGGATGTTCTCTTTGGCATAAAGGATGATCTTATTGGCAATGAGGTCAACATCCAAGGATTTTTTATCGAATACTCTTCTATTACATTCAAGCCAAATTTGCCAAAGGTAATGTTGTAAACAAAATTTCCATAATCCTTTGAGCACAAGATTCTTGAAAGGATTTGGCCACTAGAGGAACAAATCAACAATGGAAGGAGGACAGGCCCAAAATAAATGGAATTTAAGAAAATATTGCTAATCACCATTCTTGAAAAGGAACAAAATAGAAATAGGTGAGAAGTAGATTCCCAATCAGAAAGACAAAGGTAACATATGTTAGGAAGAAGAATGCCCCTTTTTATTAGGTTTTCTATTGTAAGGATTCGATCCTAAATGCAAAGCCAAGAGAAAGAGGTAATTTTGGGAGTCAGATACTTGGTCCAAACCAGCTTAAATGGAATAGGAGTTTCAAAAGTATTGAGAGAAAGTAGATAAGCTGATTTGACTGAGAATTCTCTAGAATCAGTAGGTTCCCAAATTGGATGATCTATAGAATCTCCTACTAGAATTCTGATAGAAGATAACTGAGCTTGCAAACATAAAATTTCAGCCTCATAATTAGGGAAATCAAGTCTTTTCCAGCTCATGGTTCCGTTAGTTGAAGAAATGAAATCAACCACTAACGGTCCAACCAGATGTTTGGTAATGTTGATTAACCTTTGAAGCATAGGAATCTGGATGAGAGGACGATCACCAAGCCACTTGTCTTCCCAAAATAAAATGGACTTGCCATTCCCAAATTTCCATCTTAATCCCTTTTTTAAAAGTGAGCGAGCCACACAAATGGATTTCCAAAAGGTGGACCCTGCAGAAGGAACCTCACCAAAAAGGAATTCAGAAGTCTAAAGATATTTCCTTCTCATAATATTAACCCAATCAGCATTGTCATTGGAAATGAGTCACCAAGCTTGCTTAGCAAGGAGAGAAAGGTTGAGAAGATGGATCCTTATAAGCCCTAAAACTCCCTGGTCTTTGGGTTTACAAACTTTATCCCAAGAAACTAAATGAAATTTGTGTCTATTTTCCGACCCTATCCAAAGAAAATGTTTTTGGATTTTTTCTATTTTTTGGTAAACATTTACAGGAGCTTTGAACAAAGAGAGGAAATAAACTGGGATACTTTGGAGACAGGCCATGGTGAGAGTAATTTTACCTACTTGAGACAAAAGATTACTTCTCCAGGTAGAAACCTTTTTTTGTAGTCTTTCAATAACATTATCCCATAGGCTTTCTTTGGCATTTCCAATAAAAAGAGGTAAGCCCAGATAGGATGAAGGAAGATGGGCTATGGAACATTCAAGGATATTGGCAATGATATTCTATCTTCTTATAGGAGTATTAAGAAAATATAATTTGCTTTTCTAAAAATTTATCCTTTGGCCAGCAGCTTCTTCATACAAGAGGAGAATACGCTTGATGATTTTGGCTTCATTAACGGAGGCAAAGGTAGACAATAGGGTGTCATCAAAAAATTGTTGGTGAGTGATGGGATTACATTGAGAGGTAACCTAAAGTCCAAAAATTAGACCTACATTTTTTTCTTCCATGATTGATCTGCCTAAAGCCTCAGCAAAAATAATGAAAAGAAGAGGAGATAAAGGATCCCCCTGCCTTAAACCCCTATTGCTCTGAAAGTATCCTGTAGGAGAGCCATTAATGAGGACATAAAACCAAGATGAGTAAATACATCCTTTGATTAAGGAAATCCAAACAGAATGAAAGTCAAACTTGTTCAAGATGGCTAAAAAGAAAGCCCAAATTGAGTTTGTCATAGGCTTTGTTCATGTCAAGTTTAAGAAGGAAAGCAACTCTTTTATTGGAGGATATGGAATGAATTGCTTCATGAACTAAAATTATGCCATCCAAGATGGATCTTCCTCTGATAGAGCTTCCTTGACACTAATTTATGATTAAAGGCATCACCTCTCTTAGGCGGATAGTAATGGATTTTGTTAAAATTTTGTATATAACATTGTAGAGGTTGATCGACCTAAATTCATTAAAATTGCTTGCATTCATATTTTTTGGTATAAGCACAATAAAGGTGGAATTGAAGCCTTTGGGAATAAATTTAGAAATTTGGATTTCTCTTATGGCATCACAAACATCCTGACCAACTAAATCCCAAAAGGCTTGAAAAAATCTTGGAGGTAAATCGTCAGGACCAAGAGCTTTGTCAGGTTTCATTGAGAATAGAGTAGCTTTGATTTCCTCATAAAAAATAATAATAGTAAGTCTACTATTAATGTCATCAAAAATAAGATGAGGAATAAATTGAAGGAATAAGTCCATGGCAACTTGAGAGTTAGGTTTGCTTTACTCCTGGAGCAATTGCATGAAATGAGCTATCCCTTCAGATCTGATTTCCTTTATATCATTAATGATCCTTCCATCCTGGCTGTGAATTTATTTAATCCTATTGTTTCTTTGGTGTCTCATAGTAGAAACATGAAATAAACTTGTATTGAAATCTCCTTGTTTGAGCCAAATATCTCAAGAATTTTATCTCCAAAATGTTTCCTCACATTGAATGATATTGTGATATTGAGCTAATAAGTTCCTCTCTTCACTTCTCACCTCAGTAGAATAATCTCCTCTTTCCTGACTCTCTTTTTCAATTATGGCTAACTTGTTCTTGATATCCTGTTTATTATGGAAGAGATTTACTGAAGAACACAAGCTTATACTGAGAGGGGGGGAATAGTATAAGAGAACTTTTTACTTTTCTTTCAAATCAATATTATGTAGTGTATAGATAGCAGTATCAATAGCAGTAATCAAAGGAATGCACAAAACACCATACATAATAGAGACACCATAATTTATGTGGTTCACCCAATGTGGGCTACTCCACAAAGAAAATATTTCACTAAAATTTTCTCAATAAATCTCTTGGGAATCCTTCCCAATTACAATATTTATGGACCTCTATCCAAAGGATATGCTAATCCCCTAAATCATATTTGTGGATCTCTATCCATAAGAGGGCTCCTCCTCTACTCTAGTTGGTGATCCTCTAGAAGAATACTGCCTCCACTGCACTAGCTTGTGGATATCTCTCCACTAAAGACTCTTGTTCCCACTTAGAAGACCTATCCTCACTGCCCTAGCTGATGGATATCTATCCACCGAAGACTCTGTCCTCTCTGCTCTGTCACCTCCAAAGCTCTATCTCAATTCTATACTAAACATAGTCTAATCGATCTAGCACAACTCTGCTCAATCTTGCACTAAACACAGTTCATTCGGACCAACACAAGTCTAATCAATAAGCTCACTCAAATATGTACTAAACATAGTACATTAGGTCTAGCACAAATCTGCTCAACTCTTGCACTAAACACAGTCTAATCGGTCTAGCACAAGTCCACTCAAATCTGCACTAAACATAGTCCAGTCGATCTAGCACAAATATTCTCAATAGGTCCACTCAGAACCTACTCAAATCTACTCAACATGTCCACACATAACCTATCCAAATATGCTAAATAGGTCCACACATAACCTGTCCAAATCTTATCAATAGGTCCACACATAACCTATCCAAATCTACTCAATAGGTCCATACAGAACCTGCACAACTCTGCTCAATAGGTCCACACAAAACCTACTCAAATATGCTCAATAAGTCCTCTCTAGGACTTGCTAAAATATGTATTGTAAGCTTCCACAAAATCTCACACAAAATCAGTCCACAAGTCTTCTCAAAGATGCCTCAAAATTTCTTAACAAGTCCACACAAAACTTGTCCAATCTCATAGAAACATAAAGAGAATTGTTATGGACTCAATATGTTCTTTACTCAATGCTCAATTACTTTCTCAACTTAAATCAATCTCATAGAATCATAAATAAAATTGTTAGAGACTCAATATGTTCTATACTCAAAACTCAATCACTTTCTCAACTCAATCTCATATAAGCATAAAGAGAATTTCTAGAGACTCAATATGTTCTATTCTAAAAAACTCAATCACTTTCTCAACTCAATATCATAGAAGCATAAAGAGAATTGTTAGATACTCAATATTTTCTATTCTCAAAACTCAATCACTTTCTTAACTCAATCTCATAGAAGCATAAAGAGAATTTTTAGAGACTCAATATGTTCTATTCTCAAAACTCAATCTCAATTCAAATCAGAATATATAATAGTTTTTTTTATGGAACTTGAATAATCACTTCATACATCCACTTGACTAGGCTCAATAAACTCTACTCAACCAATCACTTAAAGAAAAAACTCTTGCTCACAAACCCTAGTCCAAGCATGTATCATCCAACTCAAAATATTTCCAACAATGCTCAACAACAAATATCACATAACAATGATACTCATGATATTTTCAAACCCTAGTTCAAGTTCTTTGCATAACAACTCACTTCAACAACCATGCTCATCAAAAAAGGTTTTAATCACAACTCTCAATTTTAGAAAACCTTGAAGCATCAACTCAAACACTTCACTCAACCAATGATCTCAACAACAATGCTAATAAAACAAGGTTTTAATCTCAACTCTCAAATCAGAAAACCTTGAAGCAATAACTCAACCAGTTTCAAAAAGGAAACCCTAATCAAGTTCTTTTCACTCCAAACTTAATTTTTAATAAAGCCAATCAACCAAGTCAACCAAAGAAGAATTTACCCATACCTTTTGAATGCCAAATAGTTGACCTCACAAATATGCCACACTCACAATTACTTCTTTGCAAATCTTAATAAGTGTTAGAGGATAATTTTCTTCAACAAAACATATCACAAAAATAATATCAAAATTACACCTTATCACTCCAACTTAAATAATAATCAATATCCTCACAATAGTCACAAAAACCCTTAAATAAAAATAACATATTACCCACAAAGTCTTAACCTTTCAAAATTCCACAATAGCAATTTTAAGACTTAAAAAATAAAACATAATTGTCCTTATAACTTCTAAAGGTAATTTTCAACTACCACAACTTTATTGCATTCAAAACTCAACCACTAAACAAACTTATACCTCCAACTTAGGCATTTAACAAAATTTAATTAAAAAATCATTTACCAACCTTTGGAGGGTTTCGAACTCTCAACGCAGCCCACTCTAACGTCTCCACCGTGGTGCCAACAACCACATGAGCTACACGCTCATTGAAGATAGATGAAGCACCATGTGCTTCAAAAGGATGACTCCGCCTGGTTTTACAAAATGTGCACCTCACATTTGGCACCTTCAACACACCTGCCAAGCGCTTCTATCGAGACTTGAACATTAGTCTCCGTGCATACAAAAACTAAGCCACAGCCCTCTTTCCACTAGGCCAATGTGCCTAGTTGGCTTCCAACTATTTGATGTTGTCCCTTTTGTTTCCTTCGCTAGTAAATCAAACATAAAGTTCGCACATCTGTTTCATGAGCTTTGCATTAATTAATTCGTATGCTATCTTTTCAATCGAGCAAGGATAATGAATTTGAACTTTAGGTATAGTATTTATATGCTTCTTCCACTACTTTGAAAACATCGGCACTTTCCTTGTTGTCTTCTATGACGTCAACGAAGATCGAAAAGGCTTTGAATGCCTTTGGTCTTAAACCCAACCTTTGGGTTTATTAAAATATCTTTGGACTTTATAAACCCCACTTTTGCCTTATAAAATATTATAATAAGAATTATAAATATTTTATTTGGGTTTTCACCATGGCACATTTAATATTAAAATAACCCTATTATAATATTATACCTTTGATAATGTACCTTTAATATTTATTTATAAAATTTAAATTCACACTGAATTTAAATAATTTATAAAATAAATATTATAACCCCTTTTTAACTTGTCTTTTGCACTGTTTCACTTGATCTTTGGCCTTCTTCCTAGATATCAAATAACCATTTTTATCCCCTTTGTTTCCTATTGAAATATTTGTTATTAATGAAGACTTCATCTGGTGACATCAATGACAAATTTGACTTAGGGACTCAAAATGTCCAACATTTCCAAATATACCTCTATTCCATATTTTTTTATATTTTTTGATAGTTTGGATTTTCTAGGATAAAACAAAATAAGGAGTTCCTTGAACATTATATTGCCACCACTGATTCATCCTATCTTTAAAATCGGGATGTGTTGTGGCTGATCCACAACACACCCCAAAATTGGGGACCCACCTTTTTTGCATGCTTTCCAAGAAAACTGTAGTGGCCTAGATGCTCAAAATCAAAGAAAAACAACAAAAAAAAATGAAAAGTGTTGCGATATCGCGAGATGTTGCTCCATCACGAAAGAAAATGAAAAAGTGTTGCGATATCGCGACATGTTGCTCCATCATGGCAAAAAATGAAAAAGTGTCACGATATCGTGACATGTTGCTCCATCACGGTAGAAAATGAAAAAGTGTCGCGATATCGCGACATGTTGCTCCATCGCAGCAAAAAATGAAAAAGTGTCGCGATATCGCGACATGTTGCTCCATCATGGCAGAAAATGAAAAAGTGTCGCGATATCGTGACATGTTGCTCCATCGTAGAAGAAAATGAAAAAGTGTCGCGATATCACGACATGTTGCTCTGTCGCGGCTAGAAATGAAAAGTTTTCACGATATCGCGATAGGTCGCGTTTTCGCGACTCAAACAAGCAAAATGTAGTAAAATGGAAAACTGTCACGATTTCATGACATGTCGCATTTTCGTGGTTAAGAGCAGCAAAATGCATCATGAAGAGAAAGTGTCGCGATATCGCGATGTGTTGTGAAATCGCGGTTCATAGAGGAGAGAGAAAGACAAAATGAAAAATGTCGCGATATCGCGACATGTCATCATTTCGTGACCTGAAGACGAGATGAAGGCCGAAGGAGAAAAGTGTCATGATTTTGTGACAGAAAGCAGTGAGACAGTTTAGAATGAAAAAGTTTCACGATTTTGTGACAAAAAACATCAAGGTGGTGCTGAAGAGAAAAGTGTCGCGATTTTGCGACAGAAAACCGCGAGGTGGTGTCAAAGAGAAAAGTGTCATGATTTCACGACAAGAAATAGCGAGATGATGCCAAATGAAAAAAGTGTCATTATTTTGTGACATGTCGCGTTTTCACAACCAGGTACAGCAAAATGAAAAGGCATCATGATTTCGCGACAAGTTGCATCCTCAAGGCCCGAAAGAGAAAAACGTCACGATTTCGTGACAAGTTGTAGTGAAACAGCCCAAAACAAAAAAACATCATGATTTCGTGACATGTCTCATTTTTGCTGTGCATGGTGGTGGACAAGGCTGTTGGTAGAAAAGTGTCACGATATCGTGACATGTCTCATTTTTGCGATACAGGTAGAAGAGCAAAGCTACATGCAAAAAAACATCACGATATCGCGACATGCTATTTTTGGTCACGATTTATAGGGGGCAGTTACGGAACATGTAGAGAAGTGCGGAACACGTGGCTACATAAGCGTTACAGTTCACACAGAAGATCAAACATTCGACATCTGATCTAAAAGTTAAAGACAACGAAGAGGCAGGGAAGATGAAGCGATGCAGTCTGGGAAATGAAATGAAGCATTACAAAGCGAAGCAGAGAACCGCACCAGAAAGTATAAAAGCAGAGGTACTAATTGGTACAAGGGTCAGAAACTGTTCAGAGAATATTGTAGGAATGAAGGCAAGGCCTTGACACTGGGTTTTTCTTGGATATTTTCCTTCCACATGGACTGGTCGAAAACCGCTGCGAACAGGGTTGCAGAGCTGAAGTTGATAGGCTATTCTGGGCCTGTTGTTTGAGTTGTTTCTCTTCCATAAACTGGTTTGGAAAAACCATAGATTCTGCTATTGTAACATGACATATTTTTAATGCAGAAGTATTCAAAAATTTGCATCTTGTGGGCAAGAAAGAAGGAGATCTTCTATGCATGCTATGGATTTAATGTTTATTCTTTCACTTTCTTTTAGATTTCGGATTTATAGATAATGTAGATGCCACTTCGTGGGTTACATTAGGCGAATATTTGAAATCTGAAATTTTATTTCGTACCCTAGGAACCAGCACTTAGTCTATGGGGATTATGCATGTCATGCAGGTCCAATAGGTTAGGTTGCATGCATGGAAACCTCACATCTTCGGTTTTTCCAGAACAGGATAGCATCAAACTGAATGCAATTTCATTTTCATTTTTCTTTTTGCATTTTATTTTCTTTTTTCTGCACTTTATTTTTCAGAAGTTCCAACTTTATTTTAATTCTCAGGCATTAAAATAAAAAAATTAAAAAAACTTCAAAATCCAAAAATAATTCCATCATTTATGGCATTTCATCAATTTCCATTTTGAAGTTACAGCATGGTCATATAGGGACCAAATCACATTTGCTTTATTCGGGTTCAACGAACAATCATTAAAGTTTCACAGTAAAATAAACCAACATTGCCCCTTGTTTTCAGTTACTTGCAACCACTAAGGTGTTCCAAGCATTTTAATTGAATATCTTTATTTGAGATTATTAATACATAGATGTAAAATGCTAATATAGCGGAGACCTTGGAGAAGTTATTTGTTTAATTTCTTTGCAAGAGAGGATTTAGAACCCAAATCCTATCGGAGAGTGTGTTTTCACAATCGGGTGAAAATACCACTCAACAGATTGGCGCTAGAAGGAGGGCATGAACAGGTTTATTTTAGTGTGATTTAAATTTAAATTTTTGTATGCTTTAGTCCTCTAACACTCAACAGATTGTTAAAAGGATGGCCTGAATTGGTTTACTTTATTCTATTTTAAGCAATTCAGGTATGTTGTATATTATTCTAACGCTTTTCTGATTGTTCATACAGAAATAAAGTGATTTGATTTAATTTTGAAAATTTTGGTCTTGACTAATGAAGTGTTGTTTCCATACAGTTACTTTCATTTGATTTTAATGAATACATCTCTTAGTTGATGCTAACTTGATTTTTTTTTATACATTGCAGGTTGAATATTCAACAGATTTGGTTCTAAAATTACATTTTAAGTTTCACTAATGGCAACACTTGAGGAGCAAATGGTATCCCTGAGAGCTGAAATGATGTCTCTAAGAGAAAGAATGGTATCTATAATGGAGGATCATTATAAGGGTTTGTCTATACATGTGGTACCCTATCAAATTCCTAAAATGTTATTGGATTTTTTACGATGTTTTAATCAAGAGGTGCCACTAGGATACTTGCAAAAACTGTATGTCTACAAGGATACATTATGTAAATTCCAGATTTTCTATGAGGAGGTGGCTTGTAAGTTATTTGCATACATTTTGGATGATAAACCATTCTTTTGGTACAGCCAACTACCCATGGAGGTTAGGACTTCTTGGATACAACTAGAAGCAACCTATCTTTATCATTTTGGTAATCAAAGTTGACTTAGAAATCTTGAAAAATCAGTTTACCTCCATATGTAAGGAGCCTAATGAATCCTTGAGTCAATTCAATGGAAGATTTCATGAGTTGCACTCCCAAATGTGGGAAAATTTTAACACATTAGAAGAGGAAGCCATGGAAGTATACCTGGGAGCCATACACCCCACACTTGCTTCACTCATTGAGGAAAAACTGGGTGGCTTGTCTCTAGAGAAAATCCATGAGATCTTAGAAGAGATAGAACGACAAGGTCTTGAAGAAGAAAAGGCACAACATGTTCACATGAGAGATTGTCCTTCTAAAGATATTGATGCCAACCTACACCAACCATCAAATATAGCACCCTCCACTCCAATGATATCTAAGGTAAATGATCAAGGGGATGAATTTGAATATCCAAATCTTACAACCACCTTAGATGTAGTCCACGAGGAGGTGCAAAGTGCTAAACCAACATCCGCTAGTGAAGATTATGCAGAAATGATCTCATTCATAGAGATACATGATTATTCGGATGAAGGGGTTCTAAATTCAACAATGTTTGAAATATGTGATAGGATGGAACCCACCATAGAATTGAATGAAGTGGTTGAAAGTGAAATTGGAAGAAAACCAATAAATGAATTTGAAGACATGATAGAGTTTCACCACTTGTTCTTGGAAGATACTATTGATGAGATGTGTAAAATTAACGATCAAGAAATTCTTCACCCTCCAAATTATGATAAAATTGAATCATGGGTTACTAATTTGGATTATGATGGCCTTACAAATTTGAATTCAAGAAATGACCCACTTTTGGAAATAATTGAACCATCTAAGGAAGGTGAAGATGAATTTGATGAGAAACACATTGATGAATTGGAAGATGTTGAAGAAGTAGTTGAACGTCACCACTTGATTTTGAAAGATGATTATTATGATGCTTGGAAGAAGTGGGAAGACTACACTCAATCCAAAACTACTAATGAAACTTGTGTGCCAATTGATATACAGGACAACATAATCGCCTACTCAAAGGAAGATATTACAACTCCTGTACAATTTGAGGATGTTTTGGAAGAGGGTTTCAAATCTCATCAAATTTTGGAAGATTATAATGATCCTATTACCAAGGACAAAGAAGAAAGTGAATTGATGAATGAATCAAAAGATCATGTCACAAATACCATGGAGTTTCATCCCACAAATTTGGAAGATAATTTTTATAATGGTTGGGGGAGATATGATAATGCATTCTTTTCTCACACCCCCATAGATGAAACTCATATTTCACTTGATATGCAGGATGTTGAAACTTCTACCTCACATGAAGAGATACCATGGATAGTGAACAAAGAATTAGAACCAAATGACAAAGAGATTGATCAATTGGAAGCAACTCAAATGAAGGATCATCAAGATGAGTCATGGGACATACACTTTGACCAAAAACATTTGAGGGTTGAAAAGGATGGGCATGTTTTCAATTGGGTGCCCAATTTTGGTATGTTTGATAAACAAGTAATCAATGAAGAGTATGAAGACCATGAGGTAAAAGAGGGAATTGCAAATCCCCATCAAATTTTGGTAAATAAAAATGTTCAAAAGGTAGAATCTAACCTTTTGTGTTCAAACATCCAAGATTTAGGTGAAAATTTGCATGACCATGTTTTGAATTTGAATGATGTTTATGGTGAAATGTCGTTAAAGGTAAATGAAAAACAAGGTATAATTTTTAATCACACCTTTAATAACATTGTTTTAATGAATGGAAAAGAAGTTGATGCACTTGAATTGTTAAATCAAATTCATCAACAATTGCTAATTGAATCTAGGGTAAAAACTGTTAATGATCCTAATTTAGTAAATATCCTAGATGCTTGCAAACTGTTACACAAGTTTGATTGGCCTACAAACTTGGAAGATGAATTGGCTTTAAAATGTTTAGAAATAGGCTCTTACTTACAAAGTTTCATTTTGGATAAAGAAAGCCTACTTCTAAATCATGAATGGAATGATGAAACTTGCAATTTAAAGAATAGACAAGACAAAATTGAATACCAACCATTGTCTAATCAATTTGATTTGAATCTCACCTATGGTGTTGGTAATAGAACTAAATCAAATTGGTATGGTGAGCGTGGCAAGTTGAAATTTGTTGCATTGCTTGGTTTGATCTTATTAT
This sequence comes from Wollemia nobilis, assembly GCA_028583015.1. Classification (NCBI taxonomy): domain Eukaryota; kingdom Viridiplantae; phylum Streptophyta; class Pinopsida; order Araucariales; family Araucariaceae; genus Wollemia; species Wollemia nobilis. The sequence continues at coordinate 50,179 of JAQPPZ010006811.1, forward strand.
TGTTGGATTCCTACAACATTTGGCATACATATTGTGTCATATGTCTTTTGAAATGTTCTAATCATGTTTGGGATCCGGGAAAGTGATAGTCCAAGCTTTGCTTCATCTTGTACCATATTGTACATTTGTATATAGATTTTGGTTTTGGTTTTGGGTTTGTGTTTTTCAAGTTTCATTTTTGGGATTGTTAGTTTAATCATGATTTAAAGTTGTGTGTTTATTTGACATGTTTGGTTTGTCAAAAAAAAAAAAATGATGAAAAAGTTGTTTTTGAGATGTTAATTTATGCTTTAGATCAGGGAAATATGAAACATTGGAATTGTGTTGTAGAAAGCTCCACAAGTAACACAAACATTTAAATAATATCGTTTGAATCTTGTGATGCATGAAGTTGTCAGTTTTGCACATTATGGTAAAGTAGATGATATATTCCAAAAGAAGCAGTGCATTCACATCTCATGTCACATTCCACATTGCATATACATGTCATCTCAAGTTACATTTTCATTTCATGTGCAATCATTGAGAAGGTGTCGAATCCTCTTAGGGTTATTCTATAACATATATTAAAAAGATCCTAAGGTTGGGAACTGATGTCCGAACTATCTTGAACCAAGCACATTCTATGCACATTAAAAGGAATCTTGAGCAAAATGGTCAAAACCATACTTGGATGAAAAGGTGAGGTGAAAAGAATATTTCATGTCTGTCCTATCATGCAACATAATCCTTAAAACAATGGTTTTTACCACTTCCATCAAGCTTAAAGCCTAAAACCATAGTAGTAAGGATAGGGTTAAATCCTCATCGAACTTAGGTTGAGGATCCAACTCCCCAAAGCTCTGATTTGACCTACATGGAGTAGTAAGGATAGGACATAATTCTCATCTCGCTTAGGTTGAGAATCCGATTCCCCAAAGCTTCCATTTTTCCCATTTCATCATAAAGCTTGGATTGGAAGGATCGTACTACATGTCCTCTGCAAAGGATGGGTAGTCATCCCAAAGGTCCAAGTAATAAAATTAACTAATATTTCCCATTTCATCTTAATATTGGATTGGAAGGATCGTACTACATGTCCTCTGCAAAGGATGGGTAGTCATCCCCAAGGTCCAAGAAATAAAAATATTTTCCATTTCATCTTAATATTGGATTGGAGGGATCGTACTACATGTCCCTAGCAAGGATGGGTAGTCATCCCAAAGGTCCAAGAAAAAAAAGAAGAGAATGAATGAATCCAAGTCATGGATTATGGGGTTAAGTATGCTCATGCGTGGCAACATGTCTTGTCTAAAAGCAAGACCACTGATTGCTCATATGGATAGACTAGCTCGACCATTTCATCCATAACTAGGTTAAATCATTTTGTTCAAGATGAGGTAATGAACTCCAAATCAGAATAGTAAGGATAGGGTTAAATTCCCATCTCGCTTAGGTTGGGAATCCTATTCCCCAAAGTTCTGATTTCACTTACACTTGCACATGGGTTCAAGATGGTAGTGACACATAACCAACTTTGGGATCTAGTAAATTAATTCAGTATACATATATTTGGTCCTAAGAGGGTTTGACAGCTTTAATATGTTTGTTCATGATATTAGAAGGTTTGAGCCTTTGTAAAGCAGGTTGTTATATCTCTAGCATCTTCATCATACATCAAATCCTGCACAAATCATTCATAGCCTTGCATACAAATCATAAGTGAAACTGACAATGGAATGTTGATCAAGTTCAAGTGATAGGGAATGAAAACACATTGCACACACCGAGCTGATACTTAATGATTCTGATGTTTCATGTATTTCTGATCTATCGGTATTTGTTTTATCTTTTATGTGCTGATGCCTGTATCTAAGCTTGTATATTTCAGGTTGGGTTCTCACCAAAATGCTCAGGAGCATTTGACAACAGAGTCACCATTTGTTGTGGCTGATCCACAACACACCCCAAAATTGGGGACCCACCTTTTTTGCATGCTTTCAAAGAAGACCACAGTGACCCAGATGCTAAAAATAAAAGAAAAAAGCAAAATATCACAAAATGAAAAGTGTCACGATATCGCGACATGTTGCTCCATCGCAACAAAAAATGAAAAAGTTGTCGCGATATCGCGACATGTTGCTCCATCGTGGCAGAAAATGAAAATTTGTCGCGATATCGCGACATGTTGCTCCATCGCGGCAGAAAATGAAAAAGTGTCGTGATATCGCGACATGTTGCTCCATCGCGACAGAAAATGAAAAAGTGTCACGATATCGCGACATGTTGCTCCGTCGTGGCCAAAAATGAAAAGTGTCACGATATCGTGACATGTCACGTTTTCGCGGCTCAAACAAGCAAAATGCAAATAAAATGCACACGAAGGCAAAAAAAATGCAGAACCACAGAAAAGAAAAAAAGAAATGTGACATGAAGAAAAAAAAGAAATGAAAATTGTCACGATTTCATGACATTCAAAAAAAAAAGAAGAGAGAAATGCCGACAAATAGAAAGTTAACGATACGTGACATTCGTGACCAAGAGCGAGATGAGGTGAAGGAAAAAGCGTCACGATTTCACGATAAAAGCATGATGAAAGAAAAGTGTCATGATTTAACTGACAAAAAACAAGATGGTGCAAGAGAAAAGTGTCATGATTTCATGACGAAAGACCATAGGGGAAAGAGAAAAGTGTCACGATTTCACGACAGAAACAAGAGATGATGAAATGAAAAAGTGTCACAATTTCACATGTACAGTACAAAAACAAAAGAAAACGTCACGATTTCTGACAAGTTGCACTCAAGGCCGAAAGAGAAAACATCACGATTTCACGACAAGTTGTAGCGAATAGAAAAATGTCATGATTTTGTGACATGTATCATTTTCGTTGTGCATGGTGGCAGACAAGGTTGTTGGCCAAAAATGTCATGATATCACGACATGTCTCATTTTCGTGATAAAGGAAGAAGAGCAAAGCTGCATGCATAAAAACGTCGTGATATCGCGACATGCTATTTTTGGTCACGATTTACAGGGGGCAGTTACGGAACATGCAGAGAAGCGCGGAACACGTGGCATAATAGAAGCATTACAGTTCACATAGAAGATCAAACGTTCGACATCTAATCTAAAATTCAAAGACAATGAAGAGGCAGGGAAGACGAAGAGATGCAGTCTGGGAAATGAAACGAAGCATCACAGAGTGAAGTAGAGAACCGCACCATAAGGTATAAAAGCAGAGGCATAGATTGGTACAAGGGTCAGAAACTATTCAGAGAATATTGCAGGAATGAAGGCAAGGCCTGACACTGGGTTTTTCTTGGATATTTTCCTTCCACATGGACTGGTCAAAAACCGCTGCGAACAGGGTTGCAGAGCTGAAGTTGATAGGCTATTCTGGGCCTACTGTTTGAGTTGTTTCTCTTCCATAGACTGGTTTGGAAAAACCAGAGATTCTGCTATTGTAACATGACATATTTTTAATGCAGAAGTATTCAAAAATTTGCATCTTGTGGGCAAGAAAGAAGGAGATCTTCTTTGCATGCTATGGATTTAATGTTTATTCTTTCATTTTTTAGATTTCGGATTTATAGATAATGTAGATGCCACTTTGTGGGTTACATTAGGCGAATATTTGAAATCTGAAATTTTATTTCATACCCTAGGAACCAGCACTTAGTCTATGGGGATTGTGCATGTTCTGCAGGTCCAATAGGTTAGGTTGCATGCATGGAAACCTCACATCTTCGGTTTTGCCGGAACAGGATAGCATCAAACTGAATGCAATTTCATTTTCATTTTTTTGTTTGCATTTTATTTTCTTTTTTTTGCACTTTATTTTTCAGAAGTTCCAACTTTATTTTAATTCTCAGGCATTAAAATAAAAAAAATTAAAAAAAACTTCAAAATCCAAAAATAATTCCATCATTTATGGCATTTCATCAATTTCCATTTTGAAGTTACAGCATGGTCATATAGGGACCAAATCACATTTGCTTTATTAGGGTTCAACGAACAATCATTAAAGTTTCACAGTAAAATAAACCAACATTGCCCCTTGTTTTTAGTTACTTGCAACCACTAAGGTGTTCCAAGCATTTAAATTGAATATCTTTATTTGAGATTATTAATACACAGATGTAAAATGCTAATATAGCGGAGACCTTGGAGAAGTTATTTGTTTAATTTCTTTGCAAGAGAGGATTTAGAACCCAAATCCTATCGGAGAGTGTGTTTTCACAATCGGGTGAAAATACCACTCAACAGGATGTAACATCCACATAGCTTCAAACCTGAAAGGAGTTTTGAATATTTTGGGGTTGTTGGTATCTAAAAGGATAGGACTATGGTCAGAACCAATTTTGAGAAGATATTGAAGATTTGCATCACCCCAAATGGCAAGAGCTTCCTGAGAAAATAAAACCCTGTCAAGTTTGACTTGAATTAGCTGAGACCCACACCTTCGATTTGACCAGGTAAATTGATTGCCTTTCAAATTTACATCCATCAGATTGTGATCATTAATAAACTCCTGAAAATACTCCATACTTTTGGAAAAGGAGCCAACCCCTCCCTTCTTGTCAGAAGGAAACAGAGGAGTATTGAAATCTCCCGTGAGGATCCATGGAAGATTTGGAAAAGCGCTTCTGACAAAAGATAAGATATCCCACATGCGAGACCTCCCAGATATGGAATTGGGTGCATAGATATTTGTGAGAACCCAAGGTGAGTTATTATCTTTGTCAAAAAAGAGGATGCTCATCATCTCATCATTGGAATGGATAAGTTTTCCTTCTACAATGTTTGGGTTCCATAAGCACAGTAGGCCTCCTGAAGCACCTTTGGTGTTACAAGCAGTGAATTCACAATTCTTCCAAATATGATTGCAAATATTTTTATCATGAGGCTCACTAACCTTGGTTTCTTGGAGCACAAAAATGGTAGGTCTGATTTCCTTCCTTAATAATTTAGCTAACCTTTGTTTAGCTAGACCATTAAGGCCTCTCACATTCCATGAGAGGATCTTTATTTTGAATATTTAGATATTTTTTTACCTCCCTTTCCATGCGGTTGGGGAGGTTTGGTGCACTTTGATTCTTCCTTGGAAAGGTTAATGCCAACAGAAAATAGAGTCTTTTGTACTCCATTAGCAATATCTTCATTTACACCCTACTTCCATTGATCAAAATTAGAAGGTCTTCCACACTTTTTTTCAGCTCCACAATCAATGGGAGATTTCTTCTGGATTTTGGTCATTTTTGGGCTGAAATTGTTGGCAAAAATTTTTTGAACCACAGGACTAGATGGTTCAAAAAAGGAGGAAGGGATGGAAACCTCATCAACTAGAGGCTGGTCTTCATTGAAAGTAACCGGGGATGAGGGATTATCATTCAAGGGTTCAGAGGATGGTTCTTGTTGGACTTCCATTGGATCCAAAGAGGGATTTGACTCAGGATTGGGATTATGAATTTCATCAACAACAATCTCAGGATCTAAATCTCGTAGAACTTGAAATTGATTAGGAAGTGCAAAAAGACTAACCTCATTAAGAGCAGCCGAAGAGGAAGCCTTTTTTCCTTTATCATTTGGAGACTTGCTAAAATAAGATTTGCCTCGTTCATCCTAAATTTTTTTATCCTTGATGGGCTTGAAGGTGATTCCTTTAGAAGGAGGAAATCTTCTTTTATCCTTTTTGAAAGGTGTCTGAAATTCCTTTCCTTTGCTAGTGATTTGATGGTGATGACTTGCTCATCAATATATTAGGGTAATAAAACACCCATCATGTAGATGCATTTGCATTTTTCTTGTTTTCATGTTCACACCATTGGGTTAGAAATTTTCTTGAGCAATGTGTCTCCTTAATAGATTGGAAATAGAATTAGACTATCTTAAAGGAAATTGCCTACTTATGGATAAAATAATGGTGTGAAATATTGTTGGTATGAATCTATATTTGTTCTTGGTAGGTTTAAATTTTGTTGAATAAGATTCATTAATTGGTAACATTAATATCTAGGACTCATTAATTATTAATTGGTTGATAATATTAATACTTCTTAATATAATGGTTTTAATACTTTAGTCTAGAAAATTATTTATTGTTTTGATGATATTATTATATGGAAAATTAATACCAACTCTAAAAGCCAATTTTGGCAAATGGAAATTAATTAATTTTTCACCTTTATAAGTCATGTTTAATAATATGAAGCATCTTAAAAGTTACAATTTATCTGAGGTACCCAGGTGATGTAGGTGAGTTGGAGAGGAGAGGGCAATCCTCCAAGGGAGGTTCCAGGTTCAAATCTCCACCCTACCAAAAATTTGAATTGGGTATCTAAAATCCAATTGATAATGTTGGTGCGGGTAGGGTTGGGTGTGACCCCCGGGTGAATTTGATGGTGTAGAACCCCCTATTCATGGTCTCTCAGACCAAGGCGGCTCCACAAGGGGTTTTTTGCTTTAAAAAAAAAAAATTATCTGAGGCTTCCAAGGTTGGAATTTATTCATATTATTTCTTGCTTGGGCCTCATCAGTGCACGTGACCATAACTTCTTTGCATGGATTCAATGAATATTGGTGGTTTTCTTAAAAATATGCCATCGATTTTGAGTATGTTGGCGATGGAGGCCATCGAATCCAAGAGGGAATGGGTAGGGACTCCCTACCCGTTAGGATTTGGATTGTTATTTAAAATGCTCGATGGGGTTTTTTGGGGGATAGTAAGAAATAAAGGAGAGCAAGGATATTGGAAGGTGAAAGGGAATGGTTTTTGGTAACTTGGCACTAAGAGGTAGGCATTGGTATACCTCCATGGTAGTTTTAGGATTGTTGTTTCATTATTATTGTGTTATTTTGATTAATGCTCTTTTTATCCTTGCTCTATTATGAGATTGACATTGGATCCCTAATAGCTAAGTCTATGGGATCATAAACACTCTTCTTGTTGTTTTTAGGTGTTGTTAATGGCTTCATTGCATTGTGTTGCTCTAAGATTTTTTATCACTTGGATTTATGTATACCTATTTTTGCTTTCATCCAAGTAATCCGTTGGTTCTTATAGATTTATTGGTGGGTGTTCTTTTGGCATAACGCTACGATCACCTTGTATCTTGGTAGACTTTAGAAAATATCAGGTATGTATGATAGCCACCTTGGTGAATTTTGTTTATCTCTATCCCAATTCAATTATTATTCTCTTCCTTGTGATGTAGACCCTAAGGTTGGATCGGGTAACATTAGTTTAGCCCAATGTATTTGTGCAATCCTTATTATTTTTATGGTGTTGTTCTTCTATTTGGTGTAAGGTGATGTCTATTTAGTATAGTTGATCTATGGCATGCTTTGTGTTTGATGTGTTTGTCTAGTCTTGTGTTGCCTAGCCTCATATCAAGTTTAACACTCAATCAAGGTGTTTGATAAAGGTTTTTCCTTCTTCCTACGTGTGTCAGGTGTGTTCAGCTAAGTTTGCTTTGTATTCTCTTGTGTGCCTTGAGATAGGATTTTTAAGTGGTTTTTAAAGTTCTTTATGGTTTTCAATAATTAGGATAATTTAATTATTATACTTTTATTTGGTTATTGAAAGGTATGGAAACTTTTAAAATTACTACATTGTTTGGAATTAATAATATTAGTGCTTTTGGAAAATTTTAATTATGTTGTCTTAATGTTACTTTGGTTTAGCAAAATAAAAATTATTTGTATTGAGGAAAAAATCTAAGCTTTGATATTGGGTTTTTTTTAATAAAAAGGAATTAATGAAACTAGGTTTCTTTTATGAAAAAGAAATTAATGAACTTGAGTTTTAAAAGAGAAACTATTATAGTGATTCTTGAGACTCTTGTGGGTTAAGAAATCATTATTAAGAGAAGTTTGGATTTCTCTTTTATAATATGTATTATTTAATGGGGTTTTTGAAAGAGAAACTATTATAGTGATTCTTGAGACTCTTTTGGGTTAAGGAATCATTAGAAAGAGAAGTATGGGATTCTCTTATTGGTTGGTTTGTTTAATTGATTAAATGCATGGATGTTTACATTATGGCATGTTAAATTGCATTGCATATAGAGTTCTCCTAATCCCTATATGTCCCTCATAAACCGAGGATGGATACCCAATTAGGAAAGAAGTTGTAGTTTGTAGATGGCTTGAAGATCTTGGTTTCATATATTTTGAAATGTGTAGTTATTTTGGAAAAAGAGATAAAAGCTATATTTTGTGCAAGGGTTTGTAAACCTAAATTATTATACAAACTAAAATATTTGGTTATTTAAATTTATACATTTTGGTGTTTTGAGCAATCTTTACTTTTGATAGTTAGTATTGAATTTTATCCATTGTTGATGTGAAATATTTGGATTATTATGATTTTAATACATAGCATTCAATATAAATATTTTTGGCAAGTCTTTGAATTATGCATGATTAGGCTTATGGTTAAAAGGAATCCTTATTCATGTAATATAGCTTTCTAATTATATGGATTATGTCTTGTTTGATTTTATGTAAAGTTAATTGCTTACTTAATGGAAAGTGTTGCAAAGTTTGTTTATCCTTGGGGTGGTTAGAATTTTCCTTTTGTAAACCATAAAGCCCAATCCTAGGAGGAGTTGCATGAATGCAATAACCATGTAGATATGAGTCTTAGAAGGAGTTGCAAGAATGAATTATCTAGGAACTCATGAAAACCTAGAAGGAGTTGCAAGAATGAATTATCTAGGAACTCATGAAAACCTGGAAGGAGTTGTGTGATTATAATAGCCAAGGTTCTTGTGAATCGTTGCACCTTGAACGAGTAGGATTGGCTGTATCCCAACTAGGAGTTGTGGAACCATTCACAAGCTAGTAGTGGTGATCACTTGAACATGTAGTATCAGGTGATCACATTAATTATCATCAAAGTGGAAATTTCCTTAGCCCATGAAAGTGTGGTAACTAAGCACCAAGGCTCTACACCTAATTAACCTACCTATATAGAATTAGAGTTGGGCTAGGGAATAGAGATCCATATTTAAGTGTTATGGATATTAAAGGATAATCCCTACACTATGGTCACAAATTCCTATACCAATGAGGTTATGGGAAAGGTGGGGGGACCACTTATGGTGTCCTTCTAAATGTGTAGGTTTAGTAAGGTGAACCCTAAAATATATGGTAGTTGGCCACTCATGTCTATTTATTGTCATCTGTAGTGACTTGGAACTAAAATGTGGTGAAGCCTTGTATGCTGAGATAAATAAAAGAAGTTTTTTCCTTATGAACCAATCCTTTAATATTTCCCTTCAAAAACAATTGGGTTGGTAGTTTTGGGTTGTAATAGTTGGTATCAGAGCCCTAGGTTGTAGGGCTTAATAATTCTAGTGAGTGCATTTAAGGTAAGTCTTGACGTGATGTGCTACTTTGGAAATGACATCTTGAAAGAAGGTAAGTGTGACCTAAATATTATAAATTAAGTGATAATGGTCTATGTTAGTTCATGAGGAGAATGAAACTAACTAATTGTAAGTACAATTAAAGGAAATTTTAACTTACTCAAATCCCTTTTTGTGGTTAGTGATGGAACCTATATTAAGATCCTCTAAAAATATAGGACTAGATATACAAATGGAAATTATAATATGCTCTCCAAAAAGGCCCAAGGAAAATAAGGAATCAAGCAAAAGGAAGAGAAGAGTCATGGATGTTTGTAAATCAACTAGGAAAATGGAGGCATCTAACAAGGACGTTGGAAATTCAAATGAATCTAATGGGGGAACAACCCATGATACATCTCTACTCTAGTTACTTCAGGGTGAAATGGGGTAGTTGATGTCATTAATCAGTTCACTACAAGACCAAATGAGACAACATCAAGTAATGTTGGAGATGATTGTCGAGCAAGGTTACAACAGAGGAAATGCAAGAGGACCTAAAACTAGTAAGGGTAAGTCAAGAACTCAATTGCATAGGATAGGATGTTATGCCTTTGGAGGTTCTAACTATGCTAAAAATTTCCCATGTTTTCAATCAAGTAACATAATAGAAGACCAACAACACCAAGGTCATGCAATTATAAGTAATCCAAGTGAACAAGCAACTCTATTATTACTAAGTGGTAAGTAGATATTATAGCATTTATAGATAGTGGACCTCCTATTAGTCATATTTCCTCTAGTATTATCTAGGATATGTCAAAAAAACTTGGGTGTTGGCACAAAGGTGGAAATTCGAGTATGGTTTTGGTCAAACGTAATCAGTGGATCAATGTTTGCCTATAGTAGAGATAACTCTTCCCAATGGGTCCACTATCTAGAACTTATGTGTGGCACCCCTTCATGCTTTTTATATTATCCTAGGGATGGATTGGTTGAAGTCTCATGGAGCCTTAATCAACTTCCAATATAGGTGGATGGATTACACTGACAAGGATAAGAGGAGAGTGAGGGTACAAATTGGGAAAGGTTCTTTTCAACCTCATTTGCTTTTAGCTATGCAGTTAAATAAAACCATTAAAAGAGGTGGTATATTGGATAAAAGGGATATGAAGAAGTATTCAAGAAAAATCTAATTCACTATGATTTTGAGATGTATTTCTCAAATATCTTCCAGGTCTACTCACTTAACGAGAATTTGATTTCACTATTGAACTAATATCGAGGGCTGAACCCATTTCAAGGACACCTTATAGGATGACCCCCAATTGAGTTGGAAGAGCTTAAGGTACAACTACAAGACTTGTTAGAAAATTTTCTAACCAACACTAGTGTGTCACCTTAAGATGCTCTAGTATTATTTATGAAAAATAAGGATGGTTCCTTGAGGCTATGCATAAATTATAGAATATTGAATAAGGTAACCATTAATAATAAGTATCCTTTACCATAAATAGATGACCTCTTTGATAAACTAAAGGATGATTCCATTTTCTCAAATATAGATCTAAGATCAGGGTATCATTAGCTAAGGATTTGGGAAGAGGATACCCCTAAGACAACCTTTAAGACCAGATATGGACACTACAAGTTCATAGTGCTACCCTTTGGATTGATGAATGTGTCAGTATATTTTATGAATATGATGAACAATGTGTTGAAAAAATATCTAGACCAGTTTATCTTGGTATTCTTGGATGATATTATGATCTATTCTTGTACTAAAGAAGAACATGACCACCATATCTAGCTAGTGTTGGAATTTCTAAGGAAGAACCAACGTTATGGAAAGCTATCCAAGTGTGATTTTTATACCTCGCAAGTACAGTATTTGGGGCACATCATTTTGAAAAAAGTAATTTTTGTGGATCCAAAGAAAATTGAGGTTATATTAGGTTGGCCTCCACCAAAAAATGTGATAAAAGTCAGGAATTTCATGGGATTCACTAGCTATTATAGGCATTTTGTGAGATATTACTCTAAGGTTACCTATTCAATCACCAAACTTTAGAAATAGGGAAAAGAGATCAAATGGATGGATAAGTGTGAGGCTACATTTGAGACTCTAAAAAATAAGTTAGCAATGGCATCAATTCTTAATATACTAGATCCTCTTGGGAATTTTTCCATGTATACTAATGCTTCCCTTTAATTCTTGGGTTGGGTATTATCATAGAAAGAGGATATAGTGGCCTATGAGTCTAGAAGACTCAAGAAGCATAAGGTAAACTATGTTATACATGATCTAGAATTGGTAATAGTGGTGCATACCCCAAAGGCCTGAAGACATTATTTATTGGGAATACCATCAAAGTTTGAGGTATACCTTCATCCAACCTATGTTGAATGCCAAATAATATGGGTAGAATTATATAGTTAGAGTATATTACATTATTTAGGTACATGTCTATGTACCACCTTAGGTATATTATTAGATTAGGAGTTACTTAGGGAAGAAGAAATAAATGCACAAGTGTTAGAATGTGCAAGATGTAAAAGGACAAGTGTTTATCATGCAGAAGAACATGTGTCCTCAAGGTAATTAGGTATATTAAATTCCAAATAAATTATATTCTTATATATATGGCTCATTGTAGCTAAGCATGAATTCTATATAGAAAGCACTAGTATGCTATAGAGAGATTTTGTATCAAGATTCCATTTTTGTGAGAATTCATTGATGGTTGTTGCATGAGTTGTTTCAAAAGTTTATCATGTTATTTCCATGCTTATTAGTTATCCATTATCATAGATATAACATTACTTGATTATTTAATTACTTGTGGCTGCATATTCATCATTACATAGCCATCAAAAGCTAATAGTGGTATTAGAGCACACGGTAGATCGAGAAGGATCCATAAGAAATATTGAGTAGTAAGTTAGAGGAGTTCCAAGGCTGCAATATAGACCAATTCCTAGAAGCAAAGTAATCATTTTCAAAGATACAAATAGATGATAAAAGGATATATTTTGGATAGCAAGGAAGAGCTACAAATTCATCCAACGTAGGGTAATAATTGGGTGGACCAAATCACCAAGAACTTCATCATCAAATCAAGGTTGAAAAGGTATGCAACTTAGGTGCAAAAGGTTCATTAGTTGAAATTTTATATTTGGTTTATTATTAAGGTTATCAAGAACCAATTTCAAATATTAGAAGTTGCTTGAGAAGGTTTCGTAGTTTAAGTCTTCAAGGAAGTGCAAAAGATAGTTTCTACAGGGCAAAACCTGCACATAAGAAATTTTTATTTAGATATATTCCATATATATATATTGAAATAAAAATAAGACTCTATTCAAAATCATAGGTTGCATAGTGCAAATCATTGTCATCCAAAAAGGGTAAACTATTTTTCTTGAAACCACCATCTCAAAAGTAAGACTAGGCAAGTAGAACTACCAGCACGAAGGGTGCATGCATAGCCACAAATGTTAAGGGTAGGAAAATCTCAATGAGCATCAATATATTTAAAAAATGAGAAAGGATTGAGTGTCATTATTTGAAGACATCTAGAAGACCTCGGGATAACATGCGTAGAAGGAATTATTCAAGCCACTGACATCAACATAGCAATAAACATCAAATGATTGAAGAGAAGAAATCTGGTGAAGTATTTTAGAGCATCATAAAGTATATAAATACACCTAGGTTAGATAATAGTGTGTAACAAGGAATGTTATGGAAGTATCTAATAGAATGAGCAACCACATAGCTAAGGGTGTAGACTACAAAACTCCAAAAGAGGTATCTACAAATTATACTGAAGATGTTACATTCGATCATTACAAGTAAGTTGTCTTAAGACCAGTTGGTGCAATGTGTAGCATGTATTTGAGTACCTTGAAGAAGAAGTAACACATTACTTGGACCTAACAATGCTAGCTAGACTTGACAATGATAGTTGTTACACTTTACATGCAAAGAAGTTACATTGGAGGAGATATATTTCATCTCAAAGTAAACATTAGAGGAGCATCACCTAAGAGGACTAAGAGAATGTCACACACATAACCTAGTAATAGCACTGAGTAGAAACCATCATTGGAGAAGGAGCCTAGTGGCATAAGGAAGACACAATGCCAAAATACATATTTCCATTACAGAATCATTCGACCAAGGAAGAAGGTTGTGAACTAACATAAAGAAGATTACCAAAGCTCTTGAATACATGTGCAATAAATTGGTAACATCCACACAGTAATCATTCTTTCAAAAATCTTGATCGTAGGAGAGTGTGACATACGTCCAAGCTTAGAATTTCAAAAAAAATACTTGTCAATAGAAATTTTTATGATGGTTAAAATTTTTATAGACTTTCAGGTTACAGTTTAAAATTTTATTTGCCTTTCAATTTTTATTTTAAATATGGTCTAGACACTCGTGAAAATCAACAATTTTTTAAATATGGTCTAGGCACTATTTCAAAAAAATTTACACATCAGATCATCTGCTATGTCCAGTTTTAAGAAAATGCTACACCTCGACCAATATTTAAGAAAATGCCACACCACAAACAACCTAAGTTGCTACACATCAGACCATGAATTTGTCCAATTTTATGTGTGTATTTTTTGCATCGAGAAAGTGAAGGGAGAACGACATGAAAGTGAAAAAATTACCTTTAAAGTTGTGTAAAAATTGAAACCCAGCACCGCAGTAAAGCTAATGTGAAAACTAAAACCTAGCACCACAATAGAGCTAATGTGAAAACTAAAACCTAGCATGATAATAGAGCTAATATTCAATTTTTTAATGGACTGTGCAAATGTGGAGGGTTGTCAGATGGTGGGCACTAGATAGTAGTAAGGATGAGGCACTAAGGTTCGCAAAATCACTTGAGCATCCGGTAGATCTATCGGAGGTGCTGAAACTCTCCTGCGAGATGGTCACTCCTCTCTCTGCATGCCCAGGACTGATATCCCATTCTAAATTTCTAAACCATATCATAACTGTATACTATAATAAATATTCAATTGCTTTCTATTAAAAAAATTATGTTGGTTTGCTACTTCATAGCAATGTATTGTCTTAGGTCTTCCTTGATTTGTAAAGTAATATCTAGCTTAGACATTGCCTATGTGTGGTGATTAGAATTTCAAGTGTACTACTCCATTATCAATAAACTTTGTAATGCAGATGAATCCTATGTTGCCCATATTATATCATTTGTTGCTAATATTGTTGAAATATTGCATAAACTAATGTTTTAGAGTGCTAAGTTAATTAGATATCACTAGATTCAAAAAAATTCTATGGAATACTATGTAAAGGCTGGTGAGGAGCTATACTGCAATACAAGAAAATTTTAATTTTTGGAAATTGGCAATATTAATGCAATAAATATTTGACCTATCATTAGATTCACCACTCACCCCAATCACTCCATGACAACTTAATTCACCACTTGTCCCACTTTCCCGAAGACAACTTAATTCACCACTTGTCCCACTTGCCCGAAGACAACTTAATTCACCACTTGCATCACTTGCCCAAAGATAAATTAATTCACCACTCGACCCACTCGCCCGATCACAACTTATTTTATGAATAAAAAGAAAGTTTATTTTTAGTTTAGTTATTAAGAATTTACCCTTACTCCACACATCTAATGTATATATGTATATGATAAGTAAAATTTATGATTTTTAAATATATTTACCTGTAAATTTTACGGTTTCTAAGAAAAATAGCAAGTAGAAATCTACGGTAACTATAAAATTAAAACCATAATTTACAATTTCAAATAAAAAATACGATCATATGCTTGTCAAATTCTAGGCCTACATATGTCAAACCACTACAATAACTGTTACAGTGGTAATTTTTTAATTATGCACAGTAATCATAGATATCAAAGAGTACAACCATTGGGTAGAATCACCAATCATTTGTAAGACCACGTGGAAATACTAGCTAGTGAAGGTCACCGAGGAACAATCAAAACCACAAATTATCTCAATTGTAACTTAGAGTAAATACTATTTTAATTTCACCATAGACAACGTGGGTAGTTCTTATAGAAAGGAATTCTATCATTACTAGTCATTAAGGTCTATTCGCACACAAAGATATACTTGTGAGAGCACTAAGGATAAGTTGTTACAACATTATAAATGACCATACAAATGAAGGTAATTTATATCATAAGTTAATTGAGTTTATATGAGCTATAAGGTGCTAAGGTTAGTAAATAAATTACAACGAGATATAAGGAGCAAAATTTTTAAAGAAAAATATCATTCAAAGTTATTTTCAATTTACAATACTTGATATTTAAATTTTTGTAAATAATTTAATTAGGAGAAATAAATATTTCTGTAGACACCTAAAACGTGTCATGTTTATGAGACTACTCATATGAGCACATCTGAAGACCATATGTCCAATTTTGGACCTTTACAATAGCAATCAGTGGTCCTAACCACTCAAAATGGCAGTTTTAACCCATCCAAACTTAGCTATTGTAAACTAGAGTGGCTGGATCCTAGTCGCTCAAGCTTAGAGGGGCCAGACCTTAGTCGCTATAGATGACAGCGGCCAAATATTAGTCACTATAGATGATAGTGGCTAAGTCATAAAAATCATTTTACCGACAAACAAGCCTAATCATGGGTGAAAGTGGCAGTTTGCATGCAATAAAGTTAGCGGGAACAACTTTGCATTGCCCCTCACAACCAGTTCACATGGGAGACTTGAGTTCAAAGTTAGACTTCAGTTAACTAGCCTTCAAATATAGACAAAGACAAAACTTATCATGCTAACGACCAGTTTACATGGGAGACTTGAGTCCAAAGTTAGACTTCAGTTAACTGGCCTTCAAACATAGACAAAGACAAAACTTATCATGCTAACAACCAGTTTACATGGGAGACTTGAGTCCAAAGTTAGACTTTAGTTAACTGGCCTTCAAACATAGACAAATATAAAACTTCTCATGCTCACGACCAATTCACATGGGATACTTAAGTCTAAATTTAGACTTCAGTTAACTGGTATTTAAAACATAGAAAAGACAAAATCTTATTATGCTAACATTCACTATGAATGAGGGATTCAATCCTAGGGTTTTGAACATAGACCTAGGATTTCACACACTTTATAAGGTGCAAGCCTGAGAGCACCAAAGGAATAATCATCAATTCTGAGACCAGGGATGATCTTTTAGCAAACTTCTTTGAGAGAGCTTTTTCTTGGAGAGCATACGCAGTGAAGCCTTATCGGATCGGAGAGCATATAGGAGCACCTTTGAGGAGTGATGAAGTGCTAGCCAACTGAGATGTGATCATCCATACACACACAGTAATAATTTAACATTAGTAGAAACTTAAGCCCATAGTATTTGGGTCAATAGAGAGGGATTTCATCTTAGCGGCCACTATCCTGGACAGTGGCCTGCAAACCTAGTCTAGGGTTTAGGTGTTAAGTTTCTCTTATTCTGATTTCTTTATATTTCATATCATTAGCATAGAATTTACTTCATTCATTCACATTCATAGAACTAGCTTCA
Source organism: Wollemia nobilis (assembly GCA_028583015.1). Lineage (NCBI taxonomy): Eukaryota > Viridiplantae > Streptophyta > Pinopsida > Araucariales > Araucariaceae > Wollemia > Wollemia nobilis. Next base: position 67,082 of record JAQPPZ010006811.1, read on the forward strand.
TTGCATTGGTTTTCATTAAGCATACTTGTTACTAACAACCTCATCCAGGGAGGCAATCTCGGACATCTAAGTGTGTCCTATTATTTCATTACTTATAGGGCCACAGATTCACTGGATAAATCTACAACATACAAGAGCAAGAGGATCCCTCTAGGAAATAGACCTGGAGAAGGAGGCATCTATAAGCCCTCATACATTTCCATGTGCGGAATCGGGAAGCCTTTAAAAGCGCACCACCCCTTGCGAGGGGACATTTTACTCATTTGTAATTCATTGTATTGAAATGGGTATCCCTAAGAGGGACCAACATGTAATCGGGTTTTAATACAAATAAATAGATCTATCTTTGTTACTTCCATGTTGTATGCTTTTCATGGTCTTTCATTTCATTTTGGGTATAATATTGCAAGTAGATAGTAAGCGGTGTGTGCGTCTCGGGGTCGCTACAGATGGCGATCACGGTGGGACCCCCACCAAGTTTTTAATTTGTTCCAACTTACTAATTCAGATTTTTTGTGTGTAGGTTTGGCCGCTCTGGTCTACAACATCCAAAAATTAGCCGCTCCTAGTGACAGTGGCCAAACAATAGTCGCTCTGATCTACAATAGCCAAAAATCAACCGCTCTGATCAACAACGACCAGTAGAGAAGTGTAGCAGAGGGCATAATTTCTATCATGTGAGTGGGATTCAAGGTTGGTACCCCTTCCTTGTATTCTATGATTTTTTTTTTGCATTTTATTTCCAAAAATAGCAAGCATAAACATAGATTAATTAGGAAAAATGAAAGAAAAAGAGAAATAAAAACTACATTTTGCATTTCCTAGGTTTCTTTTAGATTTCCTCTAAGCACTGCTAGGAACAATGGACCTCTGCCTATAAGGTCCACCCTAGTCTCCAATGTGCTAGGCCATTGTGTTTTGGTTTGCTTGCATGTGGCCCAATCAGTGGTTGTTTTCATCACAAAATAGGAGAGTGCATTAAAATCATATAGACTAGTTATAGATGCATTTGTCTAAAAATGAAACATTCTTTTTAGGCATTGTAGGAAAGTAGTCATGAATGTTGGTTGATGCATCACTTTCTATTTCAAAATCTAAAAAGAATCACACACACTCGCATATCATTTTAAACATTGGGGAGTTGGATTTCATCACCAACCCCCAATTCAGTCCGATGATGATGGAATTCACCTCCTTCCACCGACTTGCCCCCTAGATTCTCATAGAAATAGATTAAGGAACTTCTTCATAGTGGTACTAAGTTACTTTTGCTCAAACTATCTCCCACTATTGGAACAAGCATTGGTTTAGAGTGGAAGAGCTAGGCGAACCCCCCACTGGATCTTAAGCAGTGTACCCTAATATCTTTTGATAAAATCATGTTTGGCATGGGTGTACTTGATTCCCACTATGAAAGAGTCTCCTCATTCTAAATCCAAAACAAGAGCAAGAAATAAAAAGCAACAACACATCTAAAACACACTAAAACAAGTTCTTAGGATACATATTTAATCCTTAAAAATAGATAATCATATTGTCTACTTGGTGTGTTTCTTCATTGTTGGGGTAATCAACCTAACCCTAATTTTTCAAAGAAATATATGACACCCACAACCTTTTTTGAAAGTCAAAAAATTTATAACAAAAATTATGGCCGGGAGACCTCCCATGGTGAGTGAGACTTCCAATATAGAGAGGGAATCAGGTTCCATACCCAACACATCTCATTACACTGAGAGTTCAAATTAGCCCAATGATGGGCAAGATAGAGGGAAGAGAGTTGTCAACCTTGTTATGCAATTCAAAATAGGCAAGAACCCTCACACGGAGTTGCAGAGGCATAGACCCAGTACAAAAAACTGAGCAAATCAGTCACATGGGTCACACACATTTTAGAGAGCAAATGCTCCAAGATCAATTAGATGAGTGGGATCAAATTTATTCAAGACCGACTTCCAGAACCATAGCCATAGAATATTCTGCATCTGGAAGCTCACAAAGTGTGACTGCTAAACACACCACTCAACCTGGGGATGCTTCAAAGTGACCCCATAAAGCTCATATAGAGTCTGACCATAGAGGCACTTATCAACATAAAAAATACACTGAACAAGTTACATTAGCTAGCAAGAGCAAAGAAATAGTAGAAACCTCTTCGAGGAATCTACGAATCAGAACCACAAGAATATAATCAGACAAACATGAGTCTTCTATAATAGCACAATTTGATCGCATGCAATGGCTAGAAAATGCATTGCATAAAGAGCGATAGTTAGTGGAAGATCTCAAACATGAAAAACAAATATAAAGGCTTCTACACCAACATGAGCAGTGCTTAAGAGAACAAGCCAAGCAGTTGGCTCATTTCAACCTACAAGCAAGTGGTAATAATCATCAAAGAAATAAACACAATGACTCATCAAGAGAAGGGTGCACTAGACAAGAAGAAATCCCACAATAAAACCACCACTTAAAACATGAACAAAATAAACCTAGTGGGGAAAAGGTAAACATGGTAGATCAGGATCAGACACACCTTGCATCCCTTCTTAGGAGGGAGGAGCATAGAACAAGACAAGTGGATAAAGGGTTACCTCCATTACCACCATGAGTGGGCCTACAAGAAGAGGAACTCCTTGCCTCAAAGGCATTCCAGGCACTCACTAAAAATATCAAATCCTTTGAGAAGCAAGATGCAGTTGGGCACCAACCAACACTGAGTAAGATACACAACCAACCATTGTGCCCATCAGTTCCTAGCCCTGCATATCCTAAGCACTTTGAGATGCCTAGGCTGGAAAAATTTAAGGGTGAAGAGGATGCACAAGAACATGTCACCAACTTTATCAATGCATGCTTTCATCTAGAAGAGAGTGATGCCCTTATGCTGAGAACCTTCATTATGACATTTTTGGGTGTTGCCACTCAATGGTTCAACCAACTGCCCAAGCACAACATATCCAGTTTTGAGCAACTAGTGAATGCATTCTTAAAACGTTTCTCTTTTGGTGATAAGAAGAAGGTGAACCTCTCAGACTTGGCCAACCTAAAGTAGTATGATGATGATCCAGTCATGGATTATGGGGATATGGAAATAAAATCATGTTAAAGTTGTCATTTTTTATCCCGATCAAAGAGCTAATATGAATGTTCACAAAAAGTTGTGCTAAGCACATCTCGTTACTATTACAACTACAACAGTATGATACATTCGAAGAAGCCTTGGTTCAAGCCAAGATTATTGAAGATATAAAGCTCGAAGAAGGAGACCTAAAGCTCTATAGCAAGAAATAATGGAATGAGAGTACACAACATCAATCACAATAGACCAAACCTGTGCACATCAACCAGATTGTGTTAAATGTTCCAAAAGCAACACAAAGCCAACAACAAGAGAACTATCAGGATAAACCTCCAACTGTGCATTACAACCAATGCAACAAGAATCAAGGAAGGGACAAACAGAAACAACCCCCTCGTAATTATACACCATTGCCTAAATCCTTGGCATCAATTTTCAATCGCCTTTGCGAGGCCAAGGTTTTAAACTTGCCTAAGGAGCGCATCCTGGATCCTAATTACCCCAAACCTAAGGGGTATAGGGAAGATCTCTATTGTGTTTACCATCAAAAAAATGGCCATGATATCCAGGATTGTGTTGCATTCAAGAATATAGTGTAGGATATGTTGGATAAGAATGAATTGCAAAACATCAACATATTCAAAAATATTCTCCCCAATCATGGGGGAAACAACAATCAAGTTGAGCACATCAATGAGGTGCACATAGCCCCACCGAAAGAGGGTTTTATCGGTATGATCAAAACTACAATAAGAAGCAAAAAATGCTTTGATCAGCCCAACATACCGAGAAAGTCAACTAAAGCTGATAATCTATCACATTCCACACCAACAATAAGTTCAATGCACTTACAAAAGGACCCTATGATTGCCTTTGATAGGTAGGAGGTTAAGACAATCTCTCAGGATGAACCTGATCCTTCGCTCCACATCATAGTAAGCATCAATCGAATTCCATACAAGAGAGTCTTGATTGACATTGGGTCATCCATCAACATAATCATAGCTACATCTTTGAAGCATTTAAATCTGCCACCTTCACACATTAAGGACACAACATTTACATTGAGGGCCTTCAATGATGCTACTTCCCCAAAAATTGGCACAATAATCCTACCTATACAGGTTGGTATAAAGATGATACCTACATTGTGCCATATATTGGAGGGTGAGAGATAGTACAACATATTGCTAGGCAGACCATGGATAAGGTATATGGAATGCATGCCTTCCATAGTGCACCAAAACCTAAAATTCATACATCAAGGACAAGTGTATGTGGTCCCCCATGATCCTAAGCCATTAAATTATTACAAGAAAGTTGATGAGACACAAGAAAAAATGCCTTCTCAAAATTTTGTGGCAATGGTAAATAGTGATATAGAGGACTAAGTTACTCTAAAGTAGATAAAACAAGATGTGGTGCAATCAGATGTTGCTTCCCCATTGAAGGGATCAAAACCATTGGCATTAGTCACCCCTAACTCACTTCTCATGGTGCCTCCTCAAGAACAAGAACAATTGTTCCCCCCACATCAGATAGGGGGTATCAAAGCTAGTACAATGCAACACTATGAAGTGAAACAGAAACATGAACTAAGTCATAAACATGAGCATGTGGATACCACTAATAAAGTGGATCATCATGAAGCATCCACATCAACTCAAATAAAGGAAATGGGTGAGTTACAGTTACCTAGTGTATCTTTAGCACCTACTTTATCACCTCCTTCAATAGACAATGGTATTTCAAACCAATCACTAGAAATACACATGAAAGTCATATCAGTATTGGAGCATATGCAAAATCACCTCTATAATATAGAGGCACAAATGGAGAAACAAAATGAGGCATTGCACTTTATCATGAACCAACTTGAGAGACAAAAGCAACCTTTATCTAAGGTCAAATTGTCTCTTGGGCAGCTACAAGAGAAGCCTCAACAAGAGCCCCCTAAGCCAACAAGTGACATACCTAGGGCTCAACTTGGTCCTCATACCAAGCCTAAGCATGCTAAACAATCAAAGCAAAAACAACGCATTTGGACTCCTTTAAATGAGTCTATGTCAGATATTTTTTAAAAGCTACACGAAGCTAAGGTCATCAACCTTATACATGAAAAACCTCTATATAATAAAAAAGGTTTAAAAAGATTTCATTAAACATATAAAAAAAGAAGTAAAACATTAAGGTAAAGTTAAGAGAGTAGAAAAACTATAATGATATGGGGCATATCCCATAGATGTTTATTTCATATTCATCTGAAAAGATAAAACAAAGGGTTAATAGAGGAGGACAATGGAAGAATACTAAAATAGGGGGATAGTAGATGGTAATTAGGGCACCTATGAAGCCCCCCCCACGGCCCGGGGCCGCAAGGGGCCCGCGCAGCCCCCCCCCCCAACCGGTATAGGGCAGAGAGGCCCCATCTTTGGCATGCATCAAAGCAGATGACACCTTGGGAGAGAGGAAAAACTTTGCCAAAATTTCAATGTATTACATTATAGAATAGGCACATAAGGGTGCAACATGACAAGCCCTAAGGTATCATATACCTCCCCCCGGAACACCATAAAAACATCAAAACCACTAAGAACTAAAAAAAAAATCAAAATAAATAGAAATCATAAAATTCCAAAAAAATCAAAAAATAGTAAAATAAAAAATGAAAGGCACCAGGGGCATCTCTAAGTTGCTTGGTCAAATCTTAACCAAAAATGCTCCAAGGGCATCTTCATGCCGCTTGGTCAAGTTAATAAAAAATGCTCCAAGGGCATCTCTAAGCCACTTGGTCAACTTAATCAAAATGCTCCAAGGGTATCTTTATGTCGCTTGGTCAAATTAATCAAAAATGCTCCAAGGGTATCCACGCCACTTGGTCAAAATTCCATAAAAAATGCTCCAAAGGCATCTTAAAGCCCTTGGTCAAATTAATCAAAAATTCTCCAAGGGTATCCACGCCACTTGGTCAAAATTCCATCAAAATGCTCCAAAGGCATCTTAAAGCCCTTTGGTCAAGTCACATCACAAAATGCTCCAAAGGCATCTTAAAGCCCTTTGGTCAAATCAAATCACAAAATGCTCCAAAGGCATCTTAAAGCCCTTTGGTCAAATCACATCACAAAATGCTCCAAAGGCATCTTAAAGCCCTTTGGTCAAGTCACATCACAAAAATCTCCAAAGGTATCTTAAATCCCTTTGGTCAAATCAAATCACAAAAAGCTCCAAAGGCATATTAAAGCCCTTTGGTCAAAAGCAAAACATAAAAACAATTTAAAATCAAAAGTTCAAAAACATTCAAAATAATCAAAAGCTCAAAAACAATTGAAAGCATCAAAAATCCAAAAACATTTGCATTCCACACTTACATTCATATAGTTGCATTGCATACATTCATTTGCATCCATTGCATTTACATTAGATACATATATGTTCACAATATTACAAATGACACCACATTTGTACATCAATCATTGCATCATCAAAAATCCATCATCATCCATCCCCCATGTATGTAACTATGTTTTTCAACACAACCATTTTGTGTTGCTATAAGAAATATACTGAGGTTTCCTAGTCTTTCAACCATATCTAGTGGTCTTATCAACTTTTGTAGAAAGCCACCTTGATTAGTAGAGGGCAAGGTCTAGTTGTGATAATACCTTGGATATTCAGGATCCCATCACTAATTAAAACACTAGAATCCTAGTTGGTACAAGGAAAATATGAAAGTTGCAAGAGTGGTCTAGGTTACCTTAAGCGAAAAGGATTTTCCTTGCTTATCCCCCTATGCAACCGGTTTAAAGGTGCTAATAATTGGCAAAAGGAAAAGCTTTGCCCTACCCAATTAAATCCCTTACTTAAATCAAAACGAGCAAAAATCCTGAAACAAAGTGCAAATACAAGATTCCAAAGCACAAATTCAATATTCCCAAGCACAAATTCAAAGTACTCAAAAGAACAAAAACAAAGAAAATAGTGATTATCATCACTACATGAATCCCTTTCTCAAAAAAAAAAAAAATCAATCAAAAATAAACAATGATTTTCATCACTAAACATGAGCAAGTATCCCAAATAAAATGAAGAAAAGAAGGGAATGGAGCTTGAATCCCTAGAATTCTCAACATTGTATAAAACTGGAAGGTGATCCCCATTATAGGTTTGGTGTACAACCAGCTTGACAATGGTGGTATCCTTATGCATGATGATATGTCTACCACAATAGCTTCTTGCATTTGTGTAGACCAATGTTTGCATGTGGATGAGCTAGCTTTGGGTAACACAATACTGCCTAGTGGTATAATCCAACTAAGTCCAACATAAGGATCATATGAACACTTGAGGATCCTTGATCTTAGCAATGGGCTAAAAGAATCCCGCCTGAAATCAGAGGAAATGCTTGAGTTCTATCTAAATACATTTATTTGCACACATAGGGATAATGAATATCTAGGTTCATAATGAAAGCCTCACTTTTCAAAAGTCTTGTATGGTCAGTACACAACTGTTGATAGGGCAACTAGAGTGTTTGAGTCTCAGGAAAAACCTCAAAAATTCCTACATAGCAACAAATCATTCCATCAAATCATACATACATATCACATCATCTCACCCCACATTTGATGTTTAAATGATTAATTCTTATTATAAGAATTATTGTTTATTCATGATTTTTATACATTTTGTGGTGTCGCCCATTAGATTTTTAAACTCATATCACATGCATACCTTATATTTTAAGTGATAAATGCATACATGTTCATGTACATTAGATCACCATCATAATGCATTTCACACATTTCATTTATCATATCATAACAATACAAGTTAAGATGCATACAATTAAATCAAAATTAAACATGCATTTAACAATAAGCACTGCATCCATAAATGCATACATCATAAGTAGTCCATCTACATCTAAGTCATACCATCTAAAGCATACGTCCATCATCTAGCTAGCACATGTCACCAATACATTGCATACATATAGCATAATCAAATCATTATCTTGGCATAGCATCCATCATGGCATCCATAGCATAAAATCAAAACAAAAACATTTCTAAACATCAACTGGGGCAATATTGGTATCATACCTCCCCTAGTCAAAAAAATCAAATAGTTAAGCAATCAATTTGCAAAGGCCCCAAAGGTATCACAAGCCCTTTGGTAAAACAAAAATACCCCAAAAGGCATAAGCCCTTTGGTCAACTTAACAAATTCCCTAAAGGATGCAAGCCCTTTGGTCAACTTAACAAATGCCCCAAAGGACACAAGCCCTTTGGTCGACTTAACAAAAGCCCCAAAGGTATCACAAACCCTTTGGTAAAAAACAAATGCCCCAAAGGATGCAAGCCCTTTGGTCAACTTAAAAAATTCCCCAAAGGACATAAGCCCTTTGGTCAACTTAACAAATGCCCCAAAGGACATAAGCCCTTTGGTCGACTTAACAAAATCCCCAAAGGTATCACAAACCCTTTGGTCAAAAACAAAATTCCCAAAAAGGCATAAGCCCTTTGGTCAACTTAACAAAAGCCCCAAAGGTATCATAAATCCTTTGGTCAAAAACAAAATTCCCCAAAAGGCATAAGCCCTTTGGTCAAACCAAAATTCCCCAAAGGGGATAAGCCCTTTGGTCAAACCAAAATGCCCCAAAGGGCATAAGCCCTTTGGTCAAACCAAAATTCCCCAAAGAGTATAAGCCCTTTGGTCAAACCAAAATGCCCCAAAGGGGACAAACCCTTTGGTCAAACCAAAAATCCCCGAAGAGCATAAGCCCTTTGGTCAAACCAAAATGTCCCAAGGAGCACAAGCCCTTTGGTCAAACCAAAATGCCCCAAAGGGGATAAGCTCTTTGGTCAAACCAAAACACCCCAAAGGGGATAAGCCCTTTGGTCAAACCAAAAAGCCCCAAGGAGCACAAACCCTTTGGTCAAACCAAAATACCCCAAATAGCATAAGCCCTTTGGTCAAACCAAAATGCCCCAAAGGGGATAAGCCCTTTGGTCAAACAAAAATGCCCCAAAGGGGATAAACCCTTTGGTCAAACCAAAACACCCCAAAGGGGATAAGCCCTTTGGTCAAACCAAAACACCCCAAAGGGGATAAGCCCTTTGGTCAAACTAAAACATCCCAAAGGGGAAAAGCCCTTTGGTCAAAACAAAATGCCCCAAAGAGCATAAGCCATTTGGTCAAACCAAAATTCCCCAAAGGGGATAAGCCCTTTGGTCAAACCAAAACACCCCAAAGAGCATAATCCCTTTGGTCAAACCAAAATGCCCCAAAGGGGATAAGCCCTTTGGTCAAACCAAAATGCCCCAAAGGAGATAGGACCTTTGGTCAAACAAAAATGCCCCAAAGGGGATAAGCCCTTTGGTCAAACCAAAATACCCCAAAGGGGATAAGCCCTTTGGTCAAACCAAAATTCCCCAAAGGGGATAAGTCCTAAAGGGGATAAGCCCTTTGGTCAAACCAAAACGCCCCAAAGAGCATAAGCCCTTTGGTCAAACCAAAATGCCCCAAAGGGCATAAGACCTTCGGTCAACTCACAAAATCCCCAAAGGGGATAAGCCCTTTGGTCAACTCACAATATGTCCCTCAAGCCCATGACTTGGGGCATCCAATATTGATCAGATCAATGATCACAACACACCCTACAATATTGCCCTAGGTGATCTACTTTTTTTTGCTTTGTGTTGTGTTTTACTCACAACGCATCCCAAAAAGGGACATCTGTAGACACCTAAAATGTGTCATGTTTAGGAGACTACTCATATGAGCACATATGAAGACCATATGTCCAATTTTGGACCTTTACAAGAGCAATCAGTGGTCCTAACCACTCAAAATGGTAGTTTTAACCCATCCAAGCTTAGCCATTGTAAACTAGAGCGGCTGGATCCTGGTCACTCAAGCTAAGAGCGGCCAGACCTTAGCCATTGTAGATGACAACAACCAAATCTTAGTCACTACAGATGATAAAGGCTAAGTCATAAAAAGCATTTTACCGACAAACAAGCCTAATCAAGGTGAAAGTGGTAGTTTGCATGCAATAAAATGAGCGGGGACAACTTTGCATTCCCCTCACAACCAGTTCACATAAGAGACTTGAGTTCAAAGTTAGACTTTAGTTAACTAGCCTTCAAACATAGACAAAGACAAAACTTATCATGCTAACGACTAGTTTACATGGAAGACTTGAGTCCAAAGTTAGACTTTAGTTAATTGGCCTTCAAACATAGACAAAGACAAAACTTACCATGCTAACAACTAGTTTACATGGGAGACTTGAGTCCAAAGTTAGACTTTAGTTAACTGGCCTTCAAACATAGACAAAGACAAAACTTCTCATGCTCACGACCAGTTCACATGGGATACTTAAGTCTAAATTTAGACTTCAGTTAACTAGTATTTAAAACATAGAAAAGACAAAATATTCTCATGCTAACATTCACTATGCATGAGGGATTCAATCCTAGGGTTTTGAACATAGACCTAGGATTTCACACACTTTATAAGGTGCAAGCCTGAGAGCACCAAAGGAATAATCATCAATTTTGAGACCAGAGATAATCTTTTAGTAGACTTCTTTGAGAGAGATTTTTCTTGGAGAGCATATGCAGTGAAGCCTTGTCGGACTGGAGAGCATATAGGAGCGCCTTTGAGGAGCGATGAAGTGCTAGCCAACTAAGAGGTGATCATCCATACACACACGGTAATCATTTAACATTAGTAGAAAATTAAGCCCATAGTCTTTGGGTCAATAGAGAGGGATTTCATATTAGCGACCGTTGTCCTGGACAGTGGCCTATAAACCTAGTCTAGGGTTTAGGTGTTAAGTTTATCTTATTCTACTTTATTTATATTTCATATCATTAGAATAGAATTTACTTCATTCATTCACATTCATAGAACTAGCTTCATTGCATTGGTTTTCATTAAGCATACTTGTTGTGAAGACAAAAACACGATACTTAAACAATAAAGAAATCAAATGACCCAAATAAACACAAGATTGCACAAAATAGATAGATTTATTCAATAAGCGGGGGGAGCCAATAAACTCCTTTTGATACAATCTGTACTCAGTGAGTATTTGATACAAATATTTACAAAATGCTAGGGTTCTTTGAAACCCTAGCTACAACAATGAAGTGTATTCAGATAGTGTGTCCTCACTTCCAACGGAATGAGTGGGCTTTAGGTATCCGATGTTGGACCACTCCAACTTCAACAGTCGTTCAACAATATGTAGAATCTGTAGATCTGCATACACAAAAATAGAGAAAGAGATTAATAACACCTATGAGGGCTCCACAGTGTGAGAACCTCAAACATCAGTAAACCCTAACTAAAAATAGATCAAATGGCATGCAAAATCTACAAATCATGTAACAAAATAAAACCAATAAAGATATACCTTGCTTGTGATGATTCCTCATTTTATTATTGCAATTTTGATAGCAGATGGCATGATGCAATAGGATCTGATTCACATTTTTGTGGTTGCAGTAGGCTCGAACGTGCACTTGGTAGGCTCTGGTGTGAGCTTCGTAGGCTCTAGAGCGAGCCTACAATGCAACAGGTGCAGGCGTGCGCTTGGCAAGCTCTGCAGTGAGCTTCACAAGATCGGGAGAGTGCCTGTGGTGAGTATAAAATCTGCAGAAGTAGATCTGGGGGATGCGATGAATGCGGTGGATGGGCAGAAGTGGCAGCGATGGTAATGGAGTATGGCGAGGTGGAAAGGATAAATATGGGGGATGGCTGGAATAGTAGAAGTCCTATTGGCTAGCTAGGGCTTTGGATTTTTAGGGTTCTATCTCTTTCTACTTCACTAGGGCTTCGCCAATGATCTCTTCAAGATGCAAATTCTAATATCAGGGTTCCAGGGTTTGAAAATTTACAAATACCCTTATTTATAATCCAACCTAGGGTTTTCTTATGGTTTTATCCTTAAACTTTTGATCGTGTGGCTAAGATTAAATTAGATCCTAAGGTTGAGATTACTTTTTATATGTGGCATGAATTAATGAATATGGACAGTGGGGATTAGATTGGATCGAACGGATGTGGTTAATTGAGTGTATAAATATATATTTTATAATAAATATATTATAATATAATATAAAATATTATATTAAATATAATAATATAAAATAATATTAAAATAATCTCAATTGGGTTAGGAAATGGTGGGAAAGGGCTAAAGTGGACTTTTTGAAGGCAAGAAAAGTGGAATTGGGCCAAATAATTGGTGGGAAAGGTGTATGGTGGACAAGTGGGTGGTGGAATGGTTAGGATGGAGGATTAGTGGCTGTAATTTGGTGTCTATAGATGTCCCTTTTTGTACCATGTTGCATGAAATACAATATGGTGCAAAAATACGAGACACCTGCTTGGGCTATGGGCACAAAAGCAGCTTCTCTCTATCGTTGGATTTGAGCACTGATGTTGAAGACAAAAGAATAAATATTTTTTGAAATTTTGTAGCTTACCCCCTCAATTGGTGAATGAGTTACAAATGTATCTCACAAGCCAATTGAAAAAAATGATTTGTGCTAATAATGAATGATGTGGTGAATGTGTGCCAGTGATGAATAAATGGTGTGAAATGCAATATGATTGTGAACGATATGAATGGTGTAAAATGTGATACCATTTATGCCCCAACGGTGGAAGAAAGGGGTTGGTGTATAATACCATGTGATTGTGGATGATATGAATAATGTAAAATGTGATACTGTTTTATGCCCCAACGGTGGGAAGGGGTTGGTGTATAATACCATGTGATTGTGGATGATATGAATGATGTAAAATGTGATACCATTTATGCCCCAATAGTGGGAAAGGGTTGGTGTATAATACCATGTGATTGTGGATGATATGAATGATGTAAAATGTGATACCATTTATGCCCCAACGGTGGGAAAGGGGTTGGTGTATAATACCATGTGATTGTGGATGATATGAATGATGTAAAATGTGATATCGTTTATGCCCCAATGGTGGGAAAGGGGTTGGTGTATAATACCATGTGATTGTAGATGATATGAATGATGTAAAATGCGATACTATTTATGCCCCAACGATGGGAAATGGGTTGGTTTATAATACCATGTGATTGTGGATGATATGAATGATGTAAAATGTGATATCGTTTATACCCCAATGGTGGGAAAGGGGTTGGTGTATAATACCATGTGATTGTAAGATGTATCCTATCATGGGAAATCATAATCAAATTATGGTTACCCCAAACTTTGGGATGATTCGATGTTGTTGAATAAGATGTCGTAATGGCGTCATTGAGTATGCAATTTATGAAGATGCATGATGACTAAGTCAACATAGGGGTGGGGTAGTGATTGTGGAAATTTCTTTGCCAATTCCATAATGGAATTAATCAACCTACCGATATGTCCTGTATGGTGACTGTTGTCAAATGATTCTGATTATCTGTGTTTTCGTGCCCCACGAAAAAGGGCATCAATGATCGCCTTTGAGCAAATTGTTCTCCATAAAGTTGTACTCAAAATGTGAGGTGCCAAATGTGATTGTGATATTTGATGATGTGATGATGGATGATGATCATTGTCAAATATCCTTATTGTATATTATTCATCTTACCGAATCTCATGGATGACCATCACTGCAATTGCCAAGTTTAGAGAATAACCTACTAGATACGAGGTTCGTTTAACTCTAATTTTTGTACAATTGTATGTGATTATGGAGAATGTAATGCAAAATGATCAGATGTGAGTTTTATGAAAATTTGGATTATTTTGCTGCATCTTGTGCCTCAATTAGCATATTTTGAAGATTTGGTTTATTCTTGAAAATTATGCTTGCAAAACAATTTTTGTTTTTACAAAACTTGATTTTAGGATGTGCATGATGTGTGGATGAAATTTGGTGAAATTTGGAGGAGGTAAGCTACCATTTTGATTGATTTTGTCTTTGTGACATTTTGTTGCCAAGCACACAGCTGCGATTGTGGTGTCCCGAAAGCGTGCAGATGCGCCTGGGTGCGCCCGTAGGTGCCCAAGCAAGCCTGCAAATTTGTAGGCATAGACCTGCACCTAAATGCACTAGGGAAAGCTATAAATAGCTTTTTGAGTGAATCATGAGGCTCACTTGTGCATTTCTAACTTTGAGAAGCTGCGTCTGAGGAGTGGAGTGGGTGTGTGAGCTTAGTGAGGCTAGTGAGAATTTGCATGAAAGCTATGGTGGTGGAGGGATCAAATTTTGCTAGCGAAGCTGAGGCATCATTTGCCTCGGTAATGTTTAAAAACACTTTATTTCTTGTGCATTTTTTTGTTGTTTTTTTTTTGTAATAGTATTAATGAAATTGTTTGTTGCTGCAGTTGAGGGACATAGAGCCTCGACATCGATTTTCTCCTCTCATTCCTGGTATGAGGAAGAAGCTGACGATTGATGACTAGGAGTTGTTGGGGAAGGTGGGCCTGGAGGGTGTGGCTAGGCTTGATGTGGTGAGGGCCAATGAGGGATAACTCTCATCACTGATAGAGATATGGGATCCTGATAGGGGTACATTCTAGCTACCGACTAGGGAGGCTATTGTTATGCTTGACGATGTATACCACATTCTCAAGGTGCTAGTAGAAGGGGAGAGGGTGGTAGTTGGTCATGATAAGAAGGTGGAGATGGAGCAGATTTTTTGGGACCAATGGTGGGAGGTCTAGATGGGAGATGGGGGTATATGCTATTTGAGCATGTACAAGGTGAGGGAGTTGGACGCACTCCTAGTCTTGATCATGTTCGTATTAGCGAACATAGTGCTACCTAATAGCACTGGTTTTAGGTTCCTTTAGAACCTATTGGGATTGGTTAGTGATCTATTGAGGGATCCCCAAGAGTATGCATGGGCACCTACCTTATTGGCACAGTTATACCGGGAGCTATATGAGGTGATTCAGAGGGAGAGGAAGGGGATTGGATGCAGCTTCCTCCTATAGTGTTGGGCTTGGGAGAATTTTTCTATGGCTCAACCCGAGGGGTTGCCATGTGAGTCATGGTAAATGGGAGAGCCATATGCTAGGCAATGGGCAGTGGCTAAGGAATATCAATCGAGTTGGGAGGTGCATACCGGCCAGTGGTATCGAGATATGTGGTCAGGGTTGACTCAGGTGAACGTAACCTAGAGGCCGTGGCATGGAGCCCTATGGGATGGTGATGGGGAGTAGCTGCATCGGGTGAGGTAGGCTTGATGGTTGGTTGGGCAAAGATATGAGGAGGTGGGTACCAAATATTATGGGTGATGAGGCGGCAACTTTGGGGTCAGGGGTGACTCTAAAGAGGATGAGGGCTCAGCGATCAATGGGTCAAAGATGGTCGAGGGGATCAGCTCAGTAGACATTGGATATGGGGTTGGTCGAGGAGGAGAGGGAGGATGATGAGGGGATGGGTGAGATATCTGAGGTGGCTAGGTTATGAGAAGAGTTGGAGTAGCTTCGTGAGGAGCACAAGGTTATGCTCGAGACTCATAGGGAGTCATAGGCTACTATAGCTCGATTGGAGGCAAAGTGGGCGATAGTTGTGGCTAGTGACCAGGCTACGGTCACATGGCTTTAGGAAGAGATGTTGGAAAAGGAGCATCGACATCAGATGGACTTATGGCATTTGTGGGCTAGTGAGGCATATGCACATTCCTTGGAGGATGTGTGTATGCAAAACCATATTACATTGTTGGATCCTCCTTCTTCTTCTATGGCTGAGTCATCTAGGCATACTGAGTCTAGGTAGAGTACTAGGTCGAGGGCTCCTACTAGGTCTCAGGGGTCCTCTCATGGAAATTAACGTAGTGCTTAGATGCACTATTTTGTATATGAGCCTTGGTGCTCCTTTGTAGCCTTTTTGGCATTCATTGTATATGTGATATATATATATATATATATATATATATATATATATATATATATATATATACATGGCATTTTATATATTTGTGTCATCTTTTTTGTGAATGCTTTTATGTTTTATGCAATTTGTGTTGAATGTTTTATGGATACTTAATGTAGGCTAATCATGATGTGTATGCATAATGACTATATGGATGATTAATGCAAGCTAAATGACATGTATATGAATGATGTTTATGTATATGATTAATGCCAACTAAATGACATGTGTTATGGATGATTAATGCAAGTAAATGTATAATGAATGTGAACTATATGAAAGGAATGCATAGTGTTCGAATGATATTTTTATAGTTCAAAAATTTTATTGGCCATTTTTGTTGTCCATTGTTTGGCAATTGGGGGTACCAAATTTGTTGGCATTTTTGCAACTTGACTTTTAATGAAGACATGGATGTTGATATGGAAGCATATATGGAAGAAGACATGGATGTTGATATGGAAGAAGATATGGATGTTGATATGAAATACTGAAAGGTTTTCAAAGACTCAAACATACTAGTGTCATCAACCAAACTCACTAAGTTGTCTAACTTTCTTTAGGACCAGATGTGTGTGCAAGTGAGGTTCAATTACCAAGTCTTGAGTATGACAATAACCCTATCCAATCAAGCACCAATGTGTGTGCATGTGAAGTTCATTAACCCATTATGAGTAAATTAGGCATGACCTGTTATGGAGATGACCCAGAGGCTAGCATTCCCTTATGTGTGGTCAAAGGTCTCTCTTTTTGGAGTAGATACATGTCACCTCGCATGAGCTTACTCCAATGCCAATCAAGCATCTATAGCCTCGGTGGAGATTCACTCCATAGTCCTATGGGGTTGATAGTTTAGGCCTTTAGGACGACTACCCATCCTGGTCAGGGGAATGTAGTATGAATCCTTATGACTTTAGGGATCAAGGGTATTTGGAATTTTATTTGTTAATTTTGTATAGAGCTTTGGGGAATCATATTCTCAACCGAGGTGTGATGAGAATTTTGACCCTATCCTTACTACTCTATGTTTTTATGTTTATGTTTGGAGCAATGGTGGTAGTGGTGAAAACCACTATTTTTGGACTATGTTGCATGATGGGACAAGCGAGGGATATCTCCTTTTCACCTCAAGGTACTACCCAAGGATGGTACCAGCCCCCCTATCTCATAATGTTTTTAAGATGTTATAGAATGTGGTTGGCTCAAGACTATTTTGTGATCGATTGGCCATGCTCACAAATTATTAGTGTGTAAAGTGTGGTATTGGTCCCAAAGAAAATCAAACATCCATTTGGATGTTGCTTTCTACACTAGTAATGGCTAAGTGACTAAAAATCTAGGCCTTGTGATTTTGGCATATGGTATTTTTGGCTTATGTATTTTGCAAAAGTTGCATGATTGTTTCAAACTAGGTACCCCCAATTTTTATAACTTGACTTTTTTTTTATGGCCATATCATCATTACTATGCCAGATATTTGAACATAGGATGGGATGGATGCAAATGTATATGCCTAATGCAATGGAGTGGTGATATGCAAATGGAAGTTGTATAGTGCAATGGAATATGTATGATTTAATGTATGCGAATGAAACAATGTATGAATGCAAAAAGTGAAGATGCATGTCAAAATGTAAATGCAAATGGAATGTATGCAATGTGTGCATACCTATGTGAATTTTTTTTTGAAATATGTACATATGTTACATTTCTTGGCTTATGTGTGGGGCTCAAGGTGTATTTCCTGGTGAGTCCGCTTGCTCTTATGGAAGAAGCAAACGGAATATGGGATGATGGATGGGGAAAATTCGGAGGTAAAACTCTTCATGTTTGGTGAAGGGGACAATGGGATGTGACTCCTCTTTAGAATTGTCAGAAGCATTTGGCATGACTTCAAATTCTTCATAACTTTCATCATCGGAATCAAATATAGGATATGAGAAGTTGATGGGGTCATCCTCGTTTACTTCATTGATGTGAATTTCTTAAAGGGCTTTTTCAAGAGAAGATGTTGAGGGTAATGGGTGGATAGGGTTATCTTCATCATTGAGGCTAACATTTTTAAATGCTTGCTCAAGAGAAGCAGTGGAAGACAATGGGATATAGCCTAAACCGGAATGATCATGGGTGCCTCTATATGGGACCTCTAAAATATCATGCATCCCTTGCTCATGGGAACCTAGACCTTGACCTTGCCAATTGAACATGTTAAAGTAGCGAGTAGGAAAATCCTCTATGTTAGGGATATTGGCATGCCTAGGCTCTTATGGTTCTTCAGGTGGGTTTGCCCCAGTTGAGAAATCAAACCCTCCATAAACAAAGTTAATGCTATTTGGAGCTGCACTCATGTTGTAAACAATACCTATGGATAAAGAACAGTCTCGAGGATGTCCAAAATATTTGGCTATTGGAATGGCTAGGGGTGTGATGGTGACGTCTTGGACCACATATTTGCCTATACCAGGATTGGTGATGTGGACATTGAATTAGGCTAGCATGGTTGATGGTGGGGATTCAGATGGCTCTGGATTGGTTATAGGTGGTGGTGAATTAAATACGTCACAATCTGAGAGTTCGACTTGTAAAACATCATCCGATGGATTGGGAATGGATGGTGGTGTGGAATTAGAATATGGAGGATGGGATAATGATGAAATAGAAGAAGTGGTTGTAGAAGAAGAGATAGATGTGATGTATGATGTGCTAATAGTAGACTGACTATGACCACATGTACAAGAAGAAATGGATGTTTGAGGAGGTGATGTGATGGGTAGCTCCTCTATGATAGGAGCTTTAGAAGAGGATGCCAATGGATTAGAAGAAGGCGTATTAAGAGATGATGTGGATGGATTTGATGATGGCACCAAGAATAAATGGGTGGAAGGTAACATGGATTCATAAGGATTTGAAATGAAATTACAATACTTAAAAGGTTCGACATCCGCAAGGATGCAATGGACTTGTCCATCATGAACATACCTCAAACATTGGTGGAGAATTGAAGGAACACATTTCATTTCCCTCATCCAAGGTCTACCAAGGAGTATATTATATGCCATGGCTCCTTCCAAGATGTGAAACATGGTGTGCAACATTCTAGCCCCTACTTCTATAGGTAAAACAATAGTGCCAACTATGGTACACAAAGCATCGTTAAATGCTTTGAGGGTGAATGATGATTTGGAAATGTGGGATGGAGGTAATTTGATGTGGATAAGGGCAGAGGTAGTGATGATATTGATTGACGAGCCAGTATCAATTAGTACTCTTTTGAATGGCTTTCTATCTATTAGGGCCATTATGTGCAATGGAGGGTCTACTGATTCTGAATTCACTGATTTTACCTCAAAGTCATAAAAGGTAATTGATGGCTCCATGAACGTTCTAACACTCCCTATAAAGTTGTTGAAGGCATTAGAGTCTTGGTATTCTAACTCAATTGACTTGAGTATTTCCATTAAAGCTTCTCTATGCCTAGGGGATTGTTGGATAAGCTCATATACAAAAATTTTGGTTGATGCCATTTTCAAACTAGTGGTTAACCAATTGGTTAAAGTTATCATTGGCCTTATTGGATGAAGGATGGGCTGATTGGATGGATTGGATAGATTTATTGGTGAAGATGGATTTGGAAATGTTTGGATGGATGGTGGGTTTGAAGGTTGTTGAGCATTTTTTTTATTTTTCCTTTACCCTCTAGTGACCACATGGACTGATCCTACAAAGTTTTGGTATTTTTGGACATGATTTACTTTATTAGGAGGTGGTTGTTGATTGTTACCTCCTACATTATGTTGCACCTCCCCATGGTTAGGTAGAGGTGTCTGATATATGCCCAAATTTTTATTTTGTGGAGCTAAGGGGTTATCCACGTTAATGGCCCCTAGGTCTATGAGGTCTTGCACTATGTTTTTGAACATATGGCAAGAATTGATATCATGCCCATTATGTTGATGGTATAGGAAAAATAAGTGCTCTCTATAATTTTTAGGCCTTTTGGTGGGATCATCGGGTGTAATTTATGGTAAGGCTAATTTATTGGTCTCATACAACCTTTGAAATATGGATGAATATGATTCCGCTAAAGGAGTGTATTGACGTTGGGTCCGATTGAATTGGCGACGGGTAGGTTGTTCCATAGTTGGCATTGTGTTTTGTACCATTGGTGCTTGGGTTACTGATGGGACCGCATGATAGGTAATTTGTTGTTGCACTAGCTTTTGAGCCATTACGGGCTAGCTCATGACCACTTGATTGACTTTATTAGTTGTTTTAGCCGTTGATGCTTGTGTTGATTTGGTTTGACTAGTTTGATTATTTTGGTATTGGCCCCTATTTTGCCATTCTTTCTTCTTAGGCTTAATGACACCCTCTTGGATTTTTATCTCCTCAATGACACTAGCTTGTGCTAAAGCCTCCTCAAATGTTCTATAAGTATTGAGCTGTAGCATCCAAGAGATGGGTTTTAAGCAACTCTTGGTAAAATTTTTGATAATTTCTTCCATTGGGAGGGAGAATGGCAACTTGGTTATGACTGCCCTCCAACGGTTTCCAAAATCATAGATAGGTTCCTCATCCCATTGTTTCAAATAATATATATCTGATAAGGACACCTTATTTCTAATATTAAGGGTGAAGCGTTCCAAGAATAGATCTATCAATTGATCAAAAGTATAAATACTATGTGTAGGCAATTGATTGTACCATTCAATGGCATCTCCCCCTAATGTTTGAGGAAATGTTCAGAGCATAAGAGCATTATCATCGCTAATCTGAAAACATACGTGGACAAATGAACTCACATGCTCCTTAGGATCCTCAGTTCCCTTGAACTTGTCAAATTTTGGTACCATAAAATCTGACGAATACGGTGGTGATGGTACCGAAGGGTGGATTGGTTGATGTATCAGTTGGATTAATGTGAGATTTTGACTCATTATTCCTGGTGAATTTTGCATCAACTGATCAATTTTCTTTTGTATTGCCTGGAATCTAAGATCTTTTGCTAGAATGTGAGGACCTGGGATTGTATGGTGGTTGGTTTATGGGCTGGATGGTAGATGTTGGGGTGTGACCAACATGGTATTGTGAAATGCATTGGGATGGGTGTGTGGTGAAGATTGATGGTTGAGGGGTGGGGATGATTGATGGGGTTGTTGATGGAAGAATGAGTTGTGTGGTTAGTTGGTGGCAATAGTAATTGGTATGGTTGATGTGTGGATTGATGGTGGATTAGGGATGGACACTATGGAAGGTTGGGGAACCCATGCCAGATTTTGATTGGTGAGTGGAGGTTGATTTGGAACTACTTGGGTCATAGGGTCTGTGTTAACTGGTTGTTTTCCTTTTGTTCATTGTGAAAGAAACCTATTTATGAGCCCTAATGTGTCCGTAAGTTCCTGATTTGACCATGTATCAAAGGATGGGGTTGTGTTTGGATGAGATAATGGGAAGGTGGATGATTATGGATGAGAAGACATGGGTATGGTGGCTAAGTGAGATAATGGAGGGGTGTATGATGATGGATGAGAAGACATGGGTATGGTGCAAGTTGCATTTTATGTGACAACTTGGTGGTTAGGGATTTGTGAGGCAGCATTGACATACTCCTCATACAATGGGTTGGAATAGGTGGATGTGAGGTAAGTGTTTGGAACACTTGGGATTTGTTGTGGTTGGTTCATGGAAGAAGGTATACCATATTCGTAACCTAGATTATGATATCCTTGGGTAAGGTGTGCGGTAGCCAATTCGGGTTCTTCAAATCCCTCTTGGCTAAGGGGTTCTAAGACATAGTTGGAGGACTTGTAGATGGCCCTCACTTTGTCCATGTCTATGTGGGTGGTGGTTGTTTCCACATTGTGTGGAAGGGTTCCTACTTGAGGTAGGGATGGATATGATGATCCAGACAAAGTAGTCTGAACCATATTTGATGGGGCTACCGAAGTAGCAGGATCATAGGAAATATTTTCCATTAAACTAATTTGATTTATTACTTCCTTTTGTTGTCTCGTTAGTACCATAAAATAATTAAACCAAATATTCAAAGTTTAATCTAAATCACACAAACTAAAAACTTTTTCAAGAATTAAAGTAAATAAAACAATCAATCCTAGGTTTCACCGTGTGTGGCTTACCTTGTTCATTAATTATTTTCTCTCGTTAATGTGAGATTCTTTTTAGAATTTTTGGCTTGTGTGTTTTGATGTAACTTAATATTATTTAAAGAAAACAAAGGTAAAAACTAAGGCTGGCCAGGGCAACGATATTCTTGTTGGTAATGACCTCCAACAAGTTTGCTCGGGGGTAGTCCTATGGTTTCTAGGGCAGATATTGGTGGATGGAAATCACTGCCACCATCACCAAATCTCAAGCAATGGCTGGTGATGAAATCCAACCACTACTGTTAAAAATGTGAACCATGCAAGTGTGTATGATTAATTTTATTAGATATCTTATTCTCTATGGTGTGCAAACAATATTAAATATTACTAACTTTACTAATCTAAATCAGAAGCCAACACAAAGACGCAAATTTCACCTAAAGAGCGTAGAGTACACCCTTAAAATCCCATGCCTAAAAGTGATTAAAATCACAAGAGCAATCGGAGGGTTCGTCCACATCTCTGCCAAAGGGGCTAGCCTAGGGTAGGATTACTTTATGCATCAAGATGTTATTCTTATTTAGATATGCAAAATTAAAGTGATCTTTAACCCTAAAATGCAAAATCCAGGATGCTTTTTTGTTTCATATGCACTCTAAATGCAAACAATCACCTAGATCTACAACTTTAGAACAAGAAATGAATTTTGTGCAACTAAACACACACAAAACATAAATGTAATTTTCTAAGGATTATTTCCCAGATTACTTAGTGTTAAACCCAAAAATAGCAAAAAATAGCAGTAGAATGCAAAATATGTAAATCACTAAATGGTAAACCAGGGTTATGGGGCCTACTTGGAAGCCTTAGCTCTACTTCAAATTGATGCCAAGCACATCTGGGTGCCTGTGTAGGTGTAGTAGATCACTTGTGGTTGTCTACAGACGCTTTCAAATGCTCTGTGAACTCTTCCAAATACCTGCGTAATATACAAACACTATCGAACACCTACGTAATATCTGAAGGTGTTGTAGACTGCTTCAAAAACCCTAGCAATGAAATTGATGACCTCTACGCTTTTAAAAATTCCTATAACAGACATAAAATAAGTTAGCAAGGTAGATCTATTAAATAATGAAACCCTTGTGGGATCCCATCGTGATCGCCATTTTTGAAGACAAAAACATGACACTTAAACAATAAAGAAATCAAATGACCCAAATAAACACAATATTGCACAAAATAGATAGATTTATTCAATAAGCGGGGGAGCCAATAAACTCCTTTTGATACAATCTATACTCAATGAGTATTTGATACAAAGATTTACAAAATTCTAGGGTTCTCCAAAACCCTAGCTACAATAATGAAGTGTCTTCGGATAGTGTGTCCTTGCTTCCAACGGAATGAGTGGGCTTCAAGTATCCAATGCCGGACCACTCCAGCTTCAACAGTCATTCAACAATATGTAGAATCTACAGATTTGCATACACAAAAATAGAGAAAGGGATTAATAACACCTATGAGGGCTCCATAGTGTGAGACCCTCAGACATCAGTAAACCCTAACTAAAAATGGATTAAATGGCATGCGAAATATAAAAATCATGTAACAAAATAAAACCAATAAATATATACCTTGCTTGTGATGATTCCTCATTTTTTTGTTGTAGTTTTGATAGCAGATGGTGTGACACAGTAGGCTTTGATTCACATTTTAGTGGTTGAAGAAGACTCGGATGCACACTTGGTAGGCTCTGGTGCAAGCTTTGCAGGCTCTAGAGTGAGCCTCGTAGGCTTTGGAGTGAGCCTACAATGCATCAGGTGTAGGTGTGCACTTGGCAAGCTCTACAGTGAGCTTCACAAGCTCGGGAGAGCACCTACGGTGAGGATAAAATCTATAGAAGCAGATCTGGGGGATGCGACGAATGCGATAGATGGGTGAAAGTTGCAATGATGACAATGGAGGATGGTGAGGTGGAAAGGATGGATATGGGGGATGGCTAGAATAGCAGAAGTCCTATTGACTAGCTAGGGATTTGGATTTTAAAGGCTCTATCTCTTTCTACTTCACTAGGGCTTCACCAATGATCTCTTGAAGATGCAAATTCTAATATCAGGGTTTCAAGGTTTGAGCATTTGTAAATGCCCTTATTTATAATCTAACCTAGGGTTTTAGCCTTACACTTTTGATTGTGTGGCTAAGATTAAATTAGATTCTAAGGTTGATATTACCTTTTAGATGTGGCATAGATTAATGAAGATGGACGATGGGGATTAGATTGGATCGGACGGCTATGGTTAATTGAGTTTATAAATATATATTTTATAATAAATATATTTTAATATAATATAAAATATTATACTAAATATAAAATAATATAAAATAATATTAAAATAATCTCAATTGGGTTAGGAAATGGTAGGAAAAGGCTAAAGTGGGCTTTTTGAATATGGGAAAAGTGTAATTGGGCCAAATAATTTACGGGAAAGGTGTATGGTGGATAAGTGGGTGGTGGAATGGTTAGGATGGAGGATTAGTGGTTGTAATTTGGTGTCTACACTTGTTACTAACAACCTCATCCAGGGAGGCAATCTCAGACATCTAAGCGTGTGTTGTTATTTCATTTCTTACAGGGCCATAGGTTCATTGGATAAATCCATAGCATATGAGAGCAAGAGGATCCCTCTAGGAACTAGACCTGGAGAAGGAGGCATATGTAATCCCTCATACATTTTCATTTGTATAATTGGGGAGCCTTTAAAAGCACACCATCCCTTGCAAGGGGACATTTTAATCATTTGTAATTCATTGTATCAAAATGGGTATCCCTAAGAGGGACCAACATGTAACCGTGTTTTAATACAAATAAATAAATTTATATTTGTTACTTCCATGTTGTATGCTTTTCATGGTCTTTCATTTCATTTTGGGTATAATATTTCAAGTAGATAGTAAGCGGTGCGTGCATCCCGGGGTTGCTACAATTTCTACCTTGAATATATATTTTTTTGAATTTACATGCTGGAATCGGTAGCCACCACAAATCTTAGTAAGTTTTCTATATTTTTATGGCCACCATAGTATTTTGTGCTATCCACCCTGAAATCCACCACATATATCTTCATGCATCCCGCTATAACCACCATGCCACAATCATTTTAAACCTTTTACACCATTGAAAGCACCAGGAAAGGGACAAGCATTCAGTCTGATGAGGCCCAATATTTGAACCTTGGACCTTTGTCTCCCTTATGGGGTTTGGTTGAACCAAATTTTCTACACCTCCGACCTTTCTACCTTGAATAATTACCATCTAATTTTACAAATATTATTTTCTAAAATTCCAAATTAGGGAGATATAAGTTATACTACATCAAACCTTAGTCAATTGGAATTTAGAAACTTGAACATTATATCAAAGTTATCATCAAAACACTAGGGAGACATAAGGTAGCCTACATCAAAGGAACATGGCAAAGAAAAAGCAAAAGAAAACAAGTAATCCAAAAGCAGAAACTCAAAAACTAGAACTTCACAAGTTGATAGAATTAGTTGAAGAAGAAAACCTATGTCTTCAACAAGAACTAATTGTCTTTGGAGAAGACTCGAACTTTCAAGAAGAAGAAATTTACATTCAAGATGACCCTCTAGAAAAGACTAAGAAAAAATTGCAACTACTAAAAGGATGCACACAAAATATAGTAGAGAAAATTAAAAGTTGAGAGAATACATCTATAAAGGAAAAAAGGTTTTGCAATAAATCATGAGAGAGGTCAAAAATGAAAGTTTTTAACACTAGGAGATTACTTAAATTCAGAAATTGGTGAAGCACAAAAAAACTCAAAAGATGTTTTCACATTACCTAATGATATAGGAAAAGTAATGTATATGGAATTACTTTCTAATGATGTTCTCAAAGACAAGAATAGAAGATAAAAGGACATGATAGAAGTTTTGAAGAACATGTACATTAATGAAGCAAATGCTTTGAACAATATGCTTGGTGATATTGCTAGTGAAGCATAAAAAAGAGATTATTCTACACTTCATAAATGCATGATAAGTGTTCTTAGTAATGCTAATGATTACTATGAATATTTTGTTACTATACCTACCAATATATGGAGAATAATCTACAAAGGAATTTTCACTCTTAATGTTTCTAATATGAGAGAACATGAAAAGGTTGAAGAGGTAAAGAACAAGATAGAAATGAAAGATACTTCTAGTGATACAAATGAATTAATACCTATGATGGTAGATTCATGTTGCAATACCATAGAATAAAAACCATTGATGATTGATGCATGCTATGATACTAGTGATCTTATTCAAATGGATAAAAATGCAAATCATAATTCTTGTCAAAATGAAAGGGAATATTGCAATGTAAGCACTAACACTAGTGATCTAGAATCCTTGACAAAGGTAGAAGAACCTGTTATACAAATTGATATTATATGTGATACAAGTGATTTAGATATAGATCATGATTATTCAATAAAATCTTATGCTATTGGAATTAATGAAGGCATAGATACAAATGATAAATACAATGATGCACAAGATCATATTGATACTGAAAATATCATTCTAATAATTGTATTGATCATACTCATGGATTTTGATTGAAGCTGATAAAATATGAAGATACAAGATCAGAAAAATATGAACAGGGAATGTAAGAACCAATTGCATAAAAAATCAGATCAAAGCATGAAGATCTTGAATATACAGGTCAGACTAGTAGCAATAATCAAGGAACTAAATCAGTGATAGAGGTTGATAGAAATAGTTACTGTGAAGGACAAAATGGTCAGAGGTATTTGGTAATAGAAAATAGGTGCAATAATTGTAATAGATATGGGCACAAGATAGAGAGATGCTATAATATCCATAGTTGTAATATTTTTGGAGGAACCAATCATTCACAAAGACATTGTTGGTACAAAGAAAATCATTTCTTTGATTGGATATATACAATGACAAGAAATTTTATTAGTGAATTTTCTCAAGTATATTTCTCAAGGTACAAAGATGGATGCAGGAAAGGTATGAACTACTTTGACAATAGAATTGGAAGGAAAACAATAATAGTGCCAAAGTCAGAATATAGAGTCAAGCAAAAATACGTTCACAAAGACATTGTTGGTGTACAAAGAAAATTATTTCTTTGATTGGATATATACAATGACAAGAAATTTTATTAGTGAATTTTCTCAAGTATATTTCTCAAGGTACAAATATGGATGCAGGAAAGGTATGAACTACTTTGACAATAGAATTGGAAGGAAAACAATAATAGTGCCAAAGTCATAATATAGAGTCAAGCAAAAATATGAAGCTCAAGCAAAAGATCAAATCCAAGGTCACTTGAAGAATGAAGACAAATACAAAGATCCATATTGAAGACTAAAGTCTTAAATACCTAAATAATGTAATACAAGGGAGTGTTAGAGTTAGAGTATATTACATTATTTAGGTACATGTCTATGTACCACCTTAGGTAGATTATTAGATTAGGAGTTACTTGGGGAAGAATAAATAAATGCATAAGTGTTAGAATGTGCAAGATTGTAAAAGGACAAGTGTCTATTATGCAGAAGCATGTGTCCTCAAGGTAGTTAGGTAGAGTAAGGTACAAGCAACTTATCTTCTTATATATATGGCTCATTGTAGCTAAGCATAAATTCTATATAGCAAGCACTAGTATGTTGTAGAGAGATATTGCATCAAGCTTCCATTTTCATGAGAATCCAATGATGGTTGTTGCATGAGTTGTTTTAGAAGTTTCTCATGTTATTTCCATGCTTATTAGCTAGCCATTATCATAGCTATAACATTCCTTGCTTATTTCATTACTTGTGTCTGCATCTCCATCATTAAATAGCCATCAAAAGCTAACATAAAATTCTTAGTTTAATATGACTTTGGTATTAAGTATATCAAAGGGAAGGAGAATAAGGTTGCAAATGCCTTGAGTAGAAGAAGGAACATAGAAGCATTAACCTGGAGCTATATATATATTTGATGGATAGGGTCAAGGAAATACAACTACAAGACCCATATTGCATAGAAATATAGGATAAAACCAAAGGAAATCCTAAATAGAATAAGGGTTTCAATATAAAATATGAACTTTTATGTTTTAAAGATTGGGTAGTTATACCCAAAATTGGTGATTTAAGGAGATTCATTATGCAAGAGGCACATAATTCCCCTTATTATTCTCATTCAAGAGGGTTAAAAATGAGGGAAAACATAAAAAATAACTATTGGACCAAAATGAAGCAATATATCACTAGCTTTATTACAAGATGTTTAGAGTTCTAGAAGATGAAGGCAGAACATTGACACCCAAAATGGAAATTGTACTCGCATGATGTACCTATGTAGAAATGACAAGTAATCTCTATGGATTTTATTATGGTCTAACCTAAGACTAGGTATCAACATGATGTGATCTTGCTAGTGGTTGACAAGTTGACCAAGGTTGCACACTTCATATTGGGGAACATCAAGGATGATGCACCAGTGGTGGAAAATAAGTCTTCTAAAGAAATACTAAGGCTACATGGGTTTCCTGAGATGATCATATCAAATAGGGATTCTAGATTCACATAAAAATTTTGGTAGGCTCTACACTATGTAGTAGGTACTAAGTTGAATATTAGTTTTGCATATCATCCCAAAATAGATGGTTAGACTAAGAGGGTAAACCATGTTTTGGAAGATGTAATGTCCCCAGTTTTAGTGACTTGGAGGTAATGACCCTGATGACCTATTTTGAGTCCTTGTAGGTCATGTAGAGTGGTTAAGGGACTCATCGCCATGGATAAAATATATTTGTTCGAGCTCCAGCATGGTCTACTGCAGTTCATTGGCCATTTTTGGATTATGGGTGATATTTTTGGCCTTAGATGATTTATTTCCCTTTATGCATAATATATATATTATAAAAATAATTTTATAAAGGGAAATTATAATTAAAATTTATAATGAAGCCTTATTGTTTTAAAACAATATTAATTTTACTAGGTTGGGGGACCAAGGAGGCATCCCCTTCCTTGGAGGCTTCTAGAAGTTGATTGAAACAAGCATAAATAAGAGTGATGTGAGTTCATTTGGGAGGAGGAAAGATATTTGTTTGTTTGGGTGATATTTTTCTGAGGGCATTGCAGAAATGTGAAGTGTTGGAGCTTGTGGGGAGTCAACCTCCATGAGAACATTGGTTTCGTATGTGCAATACCATACCTAGCCAATTAGAGGAGTTGCTATAGTGGGTAACTCATTGTGCTTCAAAGTTT
This sequence comes from Wollemia nobilis, assembly GCA_028583015.1. Taxonomy (NCBI): domain Eukaryota; kingdom Viridiplantae; phylum Streptophyta; class Pinopsida; order Araucariales; family Araucariaceae; genus Wollemia; species Wollemia nobilis. The sequence goes on from JAQPPZ010006811.1 coordinate 96,505, forward strand.
ATTTTAGCTTAGGGTTTGTGGATTGTTGAAGGTCAACTTTGGGCAAATCGGAGACATGGGTTTTGTTTCTCAGCTTCAGCCATTCAGGAAATCATATTTACATTAAGGATTGGAGCTCATTTAGAGTTACTTTTATGTGTTCATCCATGACTAGTTATTTCATATCAGACCTACATGTTTGTTTGTAGTTGCAGATTAGAATCTTATTCCATTGTGGGTATTGGTTCATTGCATTGGTCTTGAGACAACGATCATTTCAAGTATTTAATTGTAATTTTTTATGAAGGAAATGAATTTCTAGGAAGGGTCAAACCTTCCAGATGGGTGCCCTTCCTTGGAACCCATGACTTAGGGTTGATGGTGCTATTTTGGGTGAATATTGAAGGAAAAAAATAGTTAAGGCTAAAAAAAATAGTTAAGCCTAAAATTTTGGGTGTTATTGCTGGGGGGACTGACATTAAGTTAAGGCTGAAATTTTGGGTGCTATTGCTAGGGCTGACATTGAGTTAAGGCAGTCTAAATTACATCATATTTTGACTAGAATTTGTCATTGAGAGGTAGACAAGGGTTTGCCAAAATCTGAAGACAACTAGATTGACAAACGGAGCACCTGGGTTCAATTGTTTTGATCATCATTGAGGATTCACACTTGGTGCTTCATCCATTTATAGAGGTATTTACATTGTTGTTGATTTTAATGTATCTAGGGAAACATCCAAAATTTGCAACTTAATTTCAATTTTATTTTCGAACTAGGGCACAACTTCAGAATGTTCAAACCCTAGATACATTAAAATTAGCAATAATGTAAATACATCTGTAAACGGATGAAGCACCAAGTGTGAATCCTCAATGATGATCAAAAAAATTGAACCTAGGTGCTTCGTTTGTCAATCTAGTTGTCTTCAGATTTTGGCAAACCCTTATCTACCTCTCAATGACAAATGCTGGTCAAAATATGATGTAATTTAGACTACCTTAACTAAATGTCACCCCCAACAATAGCACCCAAAATTTTAGCCTTAACTTAATGTCAACTCCCCCAGCAATAACACCCAAAATTTTAGCCTTAACTATTTTTGTCAGCCTTAACTATTTTTTCCTTGAATATTCTCCCAAAATAGCACCATCAACCCTAAGTCGTGGGTTCCAAGGAAGGGCACCCAACTGGAAAGTTTGAACCTTCCTAGAAATTCATTCTCTTTATCAAAAATTACAATTAATGCTTGAAATGATCGTTGTCTCAAGACCAATGCAATGAACCAATACCCACAACGGAATAAGATTCTAATCTACAACTACGAACAAACATGTAGGTCTGATATGAAATAACTAGTCATGGGTGAAAATTTCAAAGTACCTCTAAATGAGCTCTAATCCTTAATGTAAATATGATTTCCTGAATTGCTGAAGCTGAGCAACAAAACCCATGTCTCTGATTTGCCCAAAGTTGACCTTCAACAATCCACAAACCCTAAGCTAAAATAAAATCTGAAGCACAATGAGTTACTTGCTATAGCAACTCCTCTAATTGGCTAAGTATGGTATTGCACATATGAAACCAATGTTCTCATGGAGGTTGACTCCCCACAAGCTCCAACATTGCACATTTCTGCAATTCCCTGAGAAAAAGATCACCCAAACAAACAAATATCTTTAAAAATAGGTTACAGATTACAAAATAGGGCATAGATTACATTATTTAAAAAAAAACAATCTCTCCATCAAAATTTTGCAAACCCTCAAAATATACTAATTAGCAAATGCCAGAAAATACCTTTGTAAACTGACCTGTAAGCTGGGGAAGGGTGGACTACAATAGAGAAGCCCGATTCAATTAAATAGCCAATGCTAAAAGCAATGTCTATAAAAATATAAGTTGATGGTGGAGAAAAAATATTAACTCCAATGATATGTTAAATACTACCATTAGGTATTTTGACACCAAGAAGCAATTTTGATAATTTTCCGCTCAGTACTAACCCCGATTTCTATTACACTGCGAATAATATTTAATTGCTATTTCTCATGAAATAGGAAATATAATTTGATACCTGATATCATATGTTCTTCTACAAATTTCTAAAACCCTGAACAGGCTGGTAGGAAAAACCAGCTCTGATACCACTATAATGGCCACCCCCTTCTGTGATTTTTTCTCAATTTTTTTCCAATTTATTTAAATTTTCTGAATTAAAATATATTTCAATTTGCACAATTATTGCATAAATAAACATCCAAAATTTGCAGAAGAACATCTGATATCAGGTATCGGATTATATTTCCTATTTCATGAGAAATAGCAATTAAATATTATTCGTAGTGTAATAGAAATCGGGGTTAGTACTAAGCGGATAATTATCAAAATTGCTTCCTAGTGTCGAAATACCTAACGATAGTATTTAACATATCATTGGAGTTAATATTTTTTCTCCACCACTGACTTATATTTTTATAGACATTGCTTTTAGCATTGGATATTTAATTGAATCATGCTTCTCTATTTTTAGTCCACCATTCCCCAACTTACAGGTCAGTTTATAGAGGTATTTTTTGGCATTTGCTGATTAGTATATTTCGAGGGTTTGCAGAAGTTTGATGGAGAGATTGTTTTTTTGAAAATAATGTAATTTGTGCCCTATTTTGAAATAATATCTGAATGAGTTGCAAGTTTGATTATTATTGTTGCAAAATAGAGGTTGTTTGTTATTCAAAATTTATATTACAATTAAACACATCATAATAGAAAATTGTGGAATCCCAATTGGGGGTGCCCATTATAGTGGTATTAGAGCACCATTTATCCTGCCATCCTGTGAGATAGAAAATACATGAGTGACAGGGATTTGAGGGCCTACTACAAGAATTTGAGAAGGGAACAATATCAGCTTGCTCACCCATACCCAGAAGATAGTACCTTTTCTATAGCATTAAGAAATAGACAAATGGGTGAGAGAGCAAATCAAGAGGAGATAGAAAGAAATATGGTAGAGGATATTAGACAGACTCAATATAACATACATCATAGCTTGGAACATTTGGTGGGTCTTATGTAGTAGCAGTTCCATGGGTTTAACCTCTTGGTTAATAATGCACAAAACCAACAGTAGGGAACAATGGATGCCAGGAAAGGGCCAAGCAATGGAGAATCAGTAGCCAACAGGGATACCACACAGACTAGGATAGATAGAGAATAGGCAAGATACAAATTCCTTTCTTTGATGGTTCAGGAAAGACAACAACAAAGGCTTGGGTCCAGAAGATGGACACATATTTACAATTGAACCAAATGATAGAAGAGGATGCCATTAAATTTTGCACTTTACATTTGGAGGGCGTCGCTCACGATTGGTGGCACCATGGGATGTAGACTCTTGGACATGAAAGAGTGGATACCTATGCAGAGTTTATAGAGAGGCTCCAATAGATATTTTATAGGAGGGAGCAGGAATTGGAGTTCAAGGAGTTGACTCACCTGAGGCAGTGGAGTTCAGTGGATGCCTACATAGCCGAGTTTTAGAGATTGACTATGATGGTTACAGACATGTCAGAGAGGCACTTAGTGATCCTATTTATGGATGGATTATCCAAGCCATTGAGAGGTTGGGTTAAAGAATTTAACTTGACTACACTACAGGATGCCATTAGATAGGCTAGGGACATGGAGATCACTTCAGCCAAGTCCAAGAACCAGTTCAAAGGAAAATATGGACAAGAGTTCAAGGGGAAGGATGGCCGAGAGATCAAAAGAGATGAAGATAAAGAGGTACCTAGGAAGGAATCAGAGCAGAAAAAGAGTACAACTACAAGACTTGATTTTGACTCCTTTAATGAACTCAAAAAGAAGGGATTATGCTTTACTTGTAAGAAATCTTGGTCTCTAGGTCATAAGTGCGAGTTTAAGGGAAAGTTGTAGCTGATTAGGTACTATTCAGATGACGAGAACAATTCAAAAAATTCAGGTCAGCATTTAGATAGTGGGAGAAATAGTGGAGAAGAAGCTACATATGAATTAGAAAAATCTCCAAACCATGAGAACAGGGAAAGTAATACAGTTGCACATCTTTGCAGCATACAGGGAGCATAATCCATCAGGATACAAGGTGTTTTACAAGGGTAGCGTGTGGTTACATTGATTGACACAAGAGCCACACATAATTTCATTGTTGAGGAGCTTGTGGAACGTGAAGGATTGGGGATGGTAAATGTGGATGAAATCAAGGTTATAATTGCGGATGGATTCTCCATATCATGCACCAAGAAGGTGCCACAGCTGAAGCTTAAACTAGGAAACTATGAGTTGTGCGATGATTTCTTTGTGGTCGGCACAAATAATTTAGATATAATTCTTGGTATTCAGTGGCTACGTACTTTGGGAGATGTCACCTTCAATTTTCAAAAGTTAGAGGTAAATTTTAAGGTGAAGGGTCAGAAGGTGGTGTTGAGAGGAATGACTTCGGGAGGACCTTGCTTAGTCACTTTCAATCGTATGGAGGGACTCACTAGGTACAATCAGATTGAGTGGTGAGCTCATCATGATACACTACCTACACCACATGAGGAGGAGCCTAAGGATGATTCATCTACCAGTGAGGGAGTGTTGCTTTGTAGATCTCCAACATGTTTTTCCTCTTCAGTTCCTATAGCATCGAGGATAGTGCAATATCATCATGATGATACTCCTTGGGAGAAGAGTTACTTTTTTTAGGAGTAGTGGCAGATTGATGGTGTCTTGTGTTTTCCTCTCAACACTCAGAGGTCGAATACACACTTGATGCTTTGGGATTTTGATATCGGATACATTTCTAGACCGTCTCCCTGGTTGTAGTTGTTCGACATGTGTAGTGCCAATGGGAGTGAACATCATGTTCAGTTGGTTGTGTATAATCTATGGGAGAATGATATGTTGTTAGCATTTAATGAGTTGTTTTGGTGGATCTTAGAGGCTCAGCATCAGCACAGTGAGATTTTTCAGAGGATGTTGTGGGATCCTGGTATACCTTGCCATTGCTTGAGGACAAGCAATGTTAAGGGGGGGAGACTGTAATGTCCCCATTTTTAGTGACTTGGAGGTAATGACCCTGATGACCTATTTTGAGTCCTTGTAGGTCATGCAGAGTGGTTAAGGGACTCATCGCCATGGAGAAAATATCTTTGTTCGAGCTCCAGCATGGTCTACTGCAGTTGATTGGCCATTTTTGGATCATGGGTGATATTTTTGGCCTTAGATGATTTATTTTCCTTTATGCATAATATATATATTATAAAAATAATTTTATAAAGGAAAATTATAATTAAAAATTATAATGAAGCCTTGTTGTTTTAAAACAACATTAATTTTACTAGGTTAGGGGACCAAGGAGGCATCCCCTTCCTTGGAGGCTTCTAGAAGTTGATTGAAACAAGCATAAATAAGAGTGATGTGAGTTCATTTGGGAGGAGGAAAGATGTTTGTTTGTTTGGGTGATCTTTTTCTGAGGCATTGCAAAAATGTGTAGTGTTGGAGCTTGTGGGGAGTCAACCTCCATGAGAACATTGGTTTCGTATGTGCAATACCATACCTAGCCAATTAGAGGAGTTGCTACAGTGGGTAACTCATTGTGCTTTAGAGTTTATTTCAGCTTATGATTTTTGGATTATTGAAGGCCAACTTTGGGCAAATCGGAGACATGGATTTTGTTTCTTAGATTTAGCCATTTAGGAAATTATATTTACATTAAGGATTAGAGCTCATTTAGAGGTACTTTGATGCGTTCACCCATGACTGGTTATTTCATATCAGACCTACGTGTTTGTTCGTAGTTGCATATTAGAATCTTATTCTGTTGTGGGTATTGGTTCATTGCATTGGTATGGATACAATGATCATTTCAAGTATTTAATTGTAATTTTTGACAAAGGGAATGAATTTATAGGAAGGTTCGAACCTTCCAGCTGGGTGCCCTTCCTTGGAACCCATGACTTAGGGTTGATGGTGCTATTTTGGGTGAATATTGAAGGAAAAATAGTTAAGGCTGACAAAAATAGTTGACATTAAGTTAAGGCTAACATTTTGGGTGTTATTGATGGGGGGGCTGACATTAAGTTAAGGCTAACATTTTGGGTGCTATTGTTGGGGGCTGACATTGAGTTAATGCAGTCTAAATTACATCATCTTTTGACCAGCATTTGTCATTGAGAGGCAGAAAATGGTTTGCCAAAATCTGAAGACAACTGGATTGACAAATAGAGCACCTGGGTTCAATTATTTTGATCATCATTGAGGATTCACACTTGGTGCTTCATCCATTTATAGAGGTATTTACATTGTTGCTAATTTTAATGTATCTAGGGTTTGAACATTCTGAAGTTGTGCCCTAGTTCAAAAATAAAATTGAAATTAAGTTGCAAATTTTGGATGTTTATTTCTGCAATAATTGTGCAAATTGAAATATATTTTAATTCAGCAAATTTAAATAAATTGGGAAAAATTTGAGAAAAAATCGCATAAGGGGGTGGTCATTATATAATACATGCTATGCATGTACTTTATGGACCAAAAGTCTAAGTGGAAGGACTTTTTGCATCTTGTTGAATTTGTATATAATAATGGGTACCATGCATCATTGAGGATGTCCCTATTTTAAGCTAGTAGAAGATGCAAAACACCTCTATCATGGGATAAACTAGAGGATCGAGTAATGATCAGACTAGACACTACCTGAGAGATGGAGGAACAACTCAGAGTAATACAAATTAGGCTCAAGGAAATGATTGATTGCTAAAAGAGCTATGTTGATCTGAAAAAGATCGTCAAGAGAATTATTTGTGGGAGATAATTTTTTTTTAAGAGTAAGATACGTGAAAATTACCATCAATTCTACCAAATTGGATTCTCATTTTGTTGGGCCCTTTGATATTATTGATAATATTAGTCAAGTAGCTTATAGGCTTACTTTATTTCCCAACCTATCAAATATCCATGACACTTTCCACATATCCCTACTTAGGAAATATATTGTTGATCCTAATCACATGTGGAGTATTTCTAAATTGTAGATGGTAGATCCATAAGCCATTGAGGTGAGACTAGTTAAGATTCTAGGGTTTCATTCCAAAATATTGAGGAAATAAATCCTAGATCAATGTAAGATCTAGTGGGACAAGTACTCTGAGAATTGTGCTACATGGAAAGATGTGAACAAAATGAGGCAACAATTTCCATACTTATTTGAATGGAATAATTAATTTGTTCACTTGTAGGAAACACAAAGGATAATATTTAGTCCAAGGGGGGAGTATGTAATAGCCCTCCTTAGCAAGACTCTTTTTGGGCAATGAACTATGTATTGGTGTGGATATTTAATGGCATAGTTTCTTTATGATATTTATGATGGAATGATTGCATTCTTTTGAGCATGGAATATGGTACTACTGATGTAATTATAGGTGTAGGATCAGGTTTTATCTCTCTAGTGGGATCATATGGGTGAACCACCTACAAAGAGAGATATTTTGGGAAATGATGGTGATGACTTGCTCATCAACAACTTGGGGTAACAAAATACCCATCATGTATATGCATTTGCATTTTGCTTGTTTTCATATTCACACCATTGGGTCAGGATGTTTCTTGAGCAATGAGTCTCCTTAATAGGTTAGCAATAGCATTAGACTATCTTAAATAAGACCGTCTACTTAGGGATAAAATATTGGTGTGAAATGTTGTTGGTATGAATCTATATTTATTCTTGGTAGGCTTATATTTTGTTGAATAAGATTCATTAAGTGGTAACAGTAATACCTTGGACTCATTGAGTATTAATTAGTTGGTAATATTAATACTTATGAATATAATGGTTTTAATACTTTAGTCTAGCAAAGTATTAATTGTTTTGGTGATATTATTATATGGAAAATCGATGCCAACTCTAAAAGCCAATTTTAGAAAATGGAAATTAATTAATTTGTTTACCTTTATAAGTCATGTTTAATAACATGAAGTATATTAAAAGTTAAAATTTATCTAAGGCTTCCAAGGTTGAAATTTTTTCATGCTATTGCTTGTTTGGGCTTCATGAATGCACATGACCATAACTCCTTTGCATATATTAGATGAATCTTGGCAGTTTCCTTGAAAACATACCATCAATTTGGAGCACATTGGCAATGGAGGCCATCAAATCCAAGAGGTAATGGGGAGGGACTTCCCATCCATTAGAATTTGGATTGCTATTTGAAATGCTTGATGGGGTTGTTTGGGGGCTGCTAAGAATTTAAGGAGAGCAAGGAGCTTGGAAGGTGCAAGGGGCTGGTTTTTGGTAGCTTGGCACTAAGAGGTAGGCATTGGTATACCTCCATGGTAGTTTTAGGATTGTTATTTCATTGTTGTTGTGTTATTTTGATTAAAGCTCT